>AWOL01S0061680.1:0-17135 GCA_000715115.1 Nicotiana otophora
TTGAAAAGAAAATATTTATTTTCCGAAATTGTATACGAGCTGAGCATTTTATTATTGAGTTATCACTTGTGCTGCTTTAAATTGTATTGTTATGTGATGTTATCGGTTATTAGTGTTTACTCTGACCTTGGTATAAGGTCGTCACTACTTTCAATCTAAGGTTAGGTTTGTTACTGATTGAGTACCTAGAGTCAGTTGTACTCATACTACACTTTAACCCCTTGCGTGCAGATTTTGGATGTTGATACCGCTGGACATGGCGGGAGCTAGTATTGAAGATCTACCTACGATCCAGTCACAACTGCCTCTTGTTCTAGGTAGCTTTTGATTTTTTTTTAATCTGTTCATGCATATTTTAAACTGATGACGAATTTTTATTTCATACCAGTTTTATAAATTCTAATCGTAGAAGCTCATGATTTGTACTACCAGTCCTTGGGAAGTCTATTAGAGTTAGTGAAGTATTAATTGAATCAGATTGTTGTTATTTGGCTTACCTAGCGGGTGA
Source organism: Nicotiana otophora (assembly GCA_000715115.1). Classification (NCBI taxonomy): domain Eukaryota; kingdom Viridiplantae; phylum Streptophyta; class Magnoliopsida; order Solanales; family Solanaceae; genus Nicotiana; species Nicotiana otophora. Next base: position 509 of record AWOL01S0061680.1, read on the forward strand.
GGTTAGGTGCCATCACGGCTAGTTGGATTTTGGGTCGTGACACATCATTCCGCTCATTGCGGGTGTCACTGACTGAATCCTCATGTTGAAGCTGATCTCCTTAGGCCTCAAGATTGTGTGTGTTTTTAACACCGTTATCTTCCATTTTCTGTGATTTTTGATAAGACAAATAATCAAAACACGTTAGTAAAAGAGGCAAGGATCAACTTAATTACACGGCTGTTTAGGCCCTACGTTGGGAGCCAAACTGTTTACCGGTAATAAAAGGTACAGTTGAATTTATACGTGGTTTCTAGACAAGAAAATTAATTTGATCCTAAAATAATAAAATAATTGAAGAAATACGCAATACTTAGACTCGTCGAGCTATTTGGTTAATGTCCTTCACTGCCGCTTATGACAAGTCCTTAGTATAGATTATGTTGAAATATATCGTGTTGTTGTTGAGTATTTGTTTGGAACTTATTGAGTATTATATGGTGATATAATTTTTGTGTATATTATATTTGTGCTCATGATGTGTTTGTATTTTCTAACGCTTGTTCCAGGAGCATTTAAAGTGGCAGATCGAGGATCTTACTTGTTATATTTACGTATAACTCACTCCTTACTTGCACGTTCATGCAAATACTATTGCTGACTATAAAGCTAGCAGTTGACGACGAACCTATAATTGATCCAATTGTTGAGATGATCCACCGATAGAGTCTTTATTTATTTATATTTATTTCAATTGGGATTTGTGCACGTAACTCTGAGCCTTTATGTAATTCTTTAGATGCTTTATGATCAAGTGTGAGAATTGGGCAAGAGATTTAAATATGTATTTCGAGATATTAATCGTTCATAATTAATTATCGGCATGTTTGGACACTTATTTAAATTATTAAATAATGTGAATTAATGGTTAATGCATGAAAGAATGATTCGCCTGGAGGATGATGTGTGCTGGGTGTCAGTCACATCTAGGGGGCGGTTTAGTACATGACAATTCCGCTTGATTTATGATTGAAAATTGACACACATGTACCATTGTTAATAATTATTAACAATGTTTTAGCGAAACAATAGGCTTAGCAACTATAGCTTAATCAAATTGGTACAGATAGACAAATTCTCCAAAATGGACGAATATAGAAGAGCTCGTGGGGGTTTTCGTCGAGTTTTTAAGAGATCTTGGATATCCCGTCCCCTTGTTTCTAGTTCATTAAAATTTAATAGACAAAACATCTTACACTACAACAACAACGACGCAGTGTATTCTCACAAGTGAGGTATGAGGAGGGTGAAATATTCGCAAACTTACCCCTACCCATCCGGTGAGACAAAGCATCTTAAACTGCTAATGATAATTTACATCATCATAAAATCTAATCTCACCATGAAAGACTCACCTGAAACATCAATTCGAAATCTTAAAAATTTGAGTAGTTTTTTTTAAGTGGATGTGATTGGAGTTCTTTGGAAACACCTAGACAAATTTATATATAAAGTTGTAGGAAATTAAAGGTGATTTGGACTGCTTTTGAGAAAACATTTAGAGGTGGCATCGACTTGGAAAACGTTGCAACGATAATGTATATCACATATGTATATCGTATATATACACACATATTTTCATGGATATCACAAATGTATATTATACATAGGAGAGATAAGGATGTACATGAAAGATATACACATGCATGTATATAGGGTATATATGCACAATTATATATACACCGCACTTCAGCTCGTCTTTTTCGAGCTTGTCCAGCTCAAAATTCCGTCTTGCAGCTCTTTAAATCAACCCACAAGTGCTTTCAAATCAACGTCCCACTCTTCGAATGAGCTTTAGTTTTAGTACAAGCTTCACACAAGTGTTATCAATAAAATATTTGAACATAAACTTCAAATTATAAGATCTTAGAGCTTCAAGCTTGATCGATAGTAGTGAATTTCAAAATCTTCTCCAAATTCAGTGAATTCAATGAATTTCTGATGGTGTTTTAGTGAATGAAGGTGGCGGAAGTGTTAAAAATGGCATTGACGAGGTGGTACTATTACGTGGTAAAGGAATGCTGAGGAAGAAGATGAACTATTTTGAACTTTGCTAATTGTTTTACTAAATAATAGAATTGGGCTAAATCATGCCAATAATGATAAGTTGGGATATTTCATGCCATATGTTTGTCTCGTTGGCCATAGAGTACCAAATTTCCTTTTATTTTAGAGTTGCTTAAGTTACACATATAAGATGTTATAATTTTCTTAATTAGACTTAGAGAAATTTTACAAGTTATCATATCAAAGTAATTATGACTTGTGTTAGAGGTCAACTTAACTTGATATGTAACAACTTCTGACATAACTAGAGGGCAAAACATAAACTCTTCATTTTATACGAGGAAGTCCTTGAAATAGGCTTTATTTCGTATATTTATATTATTATTAAAAAGAGTGTGTTATAAATTTGAATGAAGAATTATCTTAATTATAAGCTTGGTCAATATCTAACGATGACTTCTTCAAACACGGGCTTGGGTATAGTAGAGTGAAATAACATATGGACTGGCATGTTTATATATGGCTTCTAACATTTTGACCACTTGTGAATTCTAGAGAGCACAAGTATTTAATGGTAAAAGGTAATTCCAACAACAGTGAAGTCCAATTTAAAGAAAATAGGATCATATTTCAATCAAAAGTTTATTTGAACAAAGTGATCTAGTAATTACAAATTGCTATTTTAAATTAGAGATGCACATTAACACAAATACAATCATACTTGGATGGAGAAATATTAGTCCTCGTATACAAGACATGATTAAAGCATTTAAAACTTATAAAGTATCAAGCATCATTAACTAAATCAAAGAAGGAATGAATGAAAAGTAACAACATACCATAAACTGAAAAGATATTAGCAGCATTTGACAAAATAAGTACTTTATGCACTTATTCTGCATTTGATATTGAAAGCATTAGTAGAAGTCCACTATTCATGGCCCAGAAAAAAGGGTGAGGGCGAGAAAGGGGTGAAGAAAAGAGAACTGCCAATCTCGTAGTTTCACAAAACCAACACAACTGAAATTGGACTTAATTCTCACATAGTGCCTATTTGGATACCAAATTTTTATTCTCCACTTGTGCAACTTTACCTAGGCATGCCAACCTCAACTTTATCGGCATATGGTCCGAAATGTCGCTTCCTAGAATTGTTGATATTACATGTTCAAATGAAGTGTAAAATTTCGAAGTGCAGATTATCCTATCAAGTTTGGATAACCTTTGTGGTTATTTGGTATCTCCATATGTAAAAGGGCAGAAATCTAAATCTAAAATACCGGGACTAGCCGTAAAATTGATGAAGTTACTTATCTGCTCTTTTGTATTTGGAGATCTGATGCCTCTCTCTGATGGGCGGGTTAGATTAGCGTCCCCCGATCATAGGTCATGATGTATCATATAACCTATTATGTGACTCAGGATGTGGTGTCAATTTTAATGGTTCTAAATCTAGACCATATCTTAGATCTCCATAAACTCCATGAAATTTGAACTTAACCTATGGATATTTAACCAGTTGAATATTTGTCGATATATATTTTTCAATTCATCTGGCATATTATTTGTGATATCTAAAAGATATATCATTGTTGATGCGTTCTTTGTCCCATAGTAACATCAAGTTTTCATGTTTAGTGCTAGTTTTCCATTTGATGTGCATTTCGCACTCTTGCAGTATTACCAAGTGAGGTTTGTGCGTACGTAGATACGCTTCTATAGCCTCTTTTCAAAAATTTATTTTTCACATAACAGTGAATGACATTCCATGAAATAATTTCCAATAATCTTCATTGGAAATGTTCGATAAACTTGAAGCGCTCATTCTGTTATGCATCTCTCTTTTTTCAAACTCTAGTTATCTTTTTTTGTTTTTTGAATTTTTATAGCGTCTGTAAGTAATAAATGGTTCTTGGTGCATATATATAGAGTTCTTTGGGTACATGTGTCCCCTATACCCCTTCTTAATTATTGGTGTGTTTCCTATCCTAAAGATAAATCAGAGAAGAAAAACTCACAATTTCCAGTTGTATTATTTAACTTGTTTTTTTACTCTATTCCATAATGATGTTGTAACACCCCAGACTTTAGATAGAGTCCCACATCGGCAAAACACAAGAGTGATGCTCGGTATATAAGTTAATAAGTCTTAGACCCTAGTGACGCATTTTAAATCCGTGAAGGCCTAGGCCCGGAGCAAACAATATCACTAGCGGGCTGGTCTGCTACAAATGGTATCAGAGCCACTATTGTGTCAGCCATGTTGATGGTTGGTAAGAGTTCAACTGAGTTTAGGCATATCCCCGTTAGGTGGGATAAACCTCAGTGCTGAGTCTAGGCAAATCCCATGCGCTAGAGCAAACCTCAACGATGACGTTGAGTCCATAAGAGGGGATGTATGTAACACCCCGTACATTAAGTTAACAAGAGAGATGCTGCGTATATAAGTTAACAAGCCTTAGACCTTAGTGACGCATTGTAAACTTTTGAGGGCCTAGGCCCAAAGCGGACAATATCACTAACGGGCTTGTCTGTTATAAATGGTATCAGAGCCACTCTTATATCAGCCGTGCCGATGTTGGGTCAAAGCTCAACTTAGTTTAGGCAAATCTCGGTCAAGTAGGACAAACCACAGTGCTGAGTGTAGGTGAATCCCATACGGTGGGGCAAACCTCAGCGAGGACATTGAGTCCATAAGAGGGGGTGTATGTAACACCCCAAACTTTAGACAGAGTCACACATCGCCAAAACAAAAGAGGGCTCTGATACCACTCTTGTGTTTTGCCAACGTGGGACTCTTTCTAAAGTCTGTGGTATTACAGATGGAGATTACTACTTTCTAAAATAGGAACAAAATAAATTCCACTTCATATGAAGTACATCTTCACCTTTCTTTGATACTTTGAAGTACTCTAGAACTTTAATGTAAAGATTTGAGATCTTCCTTTGTTCTCTTTATTGATTTTTTTTAAACTTTACCATCTCAGGTGCAATATTAATAGGGTAATATATTACCGCAGCCGGTGTTTTCATCTACCTGCAAATTTTCTTACATCTTTCTTCAGAACTCATTTTTGGAAATATGAAAACTTGAGTTAAGTTCTCGCTATGACACAGCTAGGGTGTTCATGGTTTGGTTTCGGTCGGTTTTTACCTAAAAATAAACCAAACCAAATAAGTGGTTTTTCAAATATTGGAACCAAACCAAACCGATTGAGTCAGATTCTTATCGATACGGTTTATGTTGGCTTTTGTCGGTTTTTTGATTTTTTAGTTATTTATCATTTTTTATTTTATTAAATATGAGACATACACTACCAAACGCATATTCTGGCGACTACATTTTCAACATAACACTAACAATTCAATTGCTCTTTGAGAAATCTATCATTTTCAAGATATATTGATGATACTTGAATCAAATAGTGATGAAGAATTTAAGTACTCAATTAAAAATTGATTATTTTTAACTTGAAATAAATTCTTGTACTTAGTAAAAGAAAACTACCAATCAAACTAGAATGTAAAGGCAAAGAATTAGATTATTATAATATCAAGGAACTAGACTAAAAATACAAAAGACTAATATGTACCATAAAATGTAGAAACATTATATAATAATATACACATATATATGATAGGTGTAATAATAAATTTAAATATCTACTTTTATAGTAAGTTTGGTTCAGTTTTTCGGTTATTTTTTGATAAAAACCAAAACCAAACCAAATTTGATCGGTTTTTAAAATTCAAAACCAAAACCAAACCAAACCTAAAACGTATCGGTGTTTTTGGTCGGTTTGGTTCAGTTTTCAGTTTGGTTCGATTTTTCGGGTTCTTATGAACACCACTAATTGAAAGCATAAGTAGATGTCCACTTTTCATGGCCCAGAAAAAAGGGGTGGGGGAGGTGGGGAGAAGAGAAGAGAACTGCCAATCTCGTAGTTTCACAAAACCAACATAACTACAATGGACTTAATTCTCACATAGTGCCTATTTGGATACCAAATTTTTATTCTCCACTTGTGCAACTTTACCTAGGCATGCCAACCTCAACTTTATCGGCATATGGTCCGAAATGTCGCTTCCTAGAATTGTTGATATTACATGTTCAAATGAAGTGTAAAATTTCGAAGTGCAGATTATCCTATCAAGTTTGGATAACCTTTGTGGTTATTTGGTATCTCCATATGTAAAAGGGCAGAAATCTAAATCTAAAATACCGGGACTAGCCGTAAAATTGATGAAGTTACTTATCTGCTCTTTTGTATTTGGAGATCTGATGCCTCTCTCTGATGGGCGGGTTAGATTAGCGTCCCCCGATCATAGGTCATGATGTATCATATAACCTATTATGTGACTCAGGATGTGGTGTCAATTTTAATGGTTCTAAATCTAGACCATATCTTAGATCTCCATAAACTCCATGAAATTTGAACTTAACCTATGGATATTTAACCAGTTGAATATTTGTCGATATATATTTTTCAATTCATCTGGCATATTATTTGTGATATCTAAAAGATATATCATTGTTGATGCGTTCTTTGTCCCATAGTAACATCAAGTTTTCATGTTTAGTGCTAGTTTTCCATTTGATGTGCATTTCGCACTCTTGCAGTATTACCAAGTGAGGTTTGTGCGTACGTAGATACGCTTCTATAGCCTCTTTTCAAAAATTTATTTTTCACATAACAGTGAATGACATTCCATGAAATAATTTCCAATAATCTTCATTGGAAATGTTCGATAAACTTGAAGCGCTCATTCTGTTATGCATCTCTCTTTTTTCAAACTCTAGTTATCTTTTTTTGTTTTTTGAATTTTTATAGCGTCTGTATGTAATAAATGGTTCTTGGTGCATATATATAGAGTTCTTTGGGTACATGTGTCCCCTATACCCCTTCTTAATTATTGGTGTGTTTCCTATCCTAAAGATAAATCAGAGAAGAAAAACTCACAATTTCCAGTTGTATTATTTAACTTGTTTTTTTACTCTATTCCATAATGATGTTGTAACACCCCAGACTTTAGATAGAGTCCCACATCGGCAAAACACAAGAGTGATGCTCGGTATATAAGTTAATAAGTCTTAGACCCTAGTGACGCATTTTAAATCCGTGAAGGCCTAGGCCCGGAGCAAACAATATCACTAGCGGGCTGGTCTGCTACAAATGGTATCAGAGCCACTATTGTGTCAGCCATGTTGATGGTTGGTAAGAGTTCAACTGAGTTTAGGCATATCCCCGTTAGGTGGGATAAACCTCAGTGCTGAGTCTAGGCAAATCCCATGCGCTAGAGCAAACCTCAACGATGACGTTGAGTCCATAAGAGGGGATGTATGTAACACCCCGTACATTAAGTTAACAAGAGAGATGCTGCGTATATAAGTTAACAAGCCTTAGACCTTAGTGACGCATTGTAAACTTTTGAGGGCCTAGGCCCAAAGCGGACAATATCACTAACGGGCTTGTCTGTTATAAATGGTATCAGAGCCACTCTTATATCAGCCGTGCCGATGTTGGGTCAAAGCTCAACTTAGTTTAGGCAAATCTCGGTCAAGCAGGACAAACCACAGTGCTGAGTGTAGGTGAATCCCATACGGTGGGGCAAACCTCAGCGAGGACATTGAGTCCATAAGAGGGGGTGTATGTAACACCCCAAACTTTAGACAGAGTCACACATCGCCAAAACAAAAGAGGGCTCTGATACCACTCTTGTGTTTTGCCAACGTGGGACTCTTTCTAAAGTCTGTGGTATTACAGATGGAGATTACTACTTTCTAAAATAGGAACAAAATAAATTCCACTTCATATGAAGTACATCTTCACCTTTCTTTGATACTTTGAAGTACTCTAGAACTTTAATGTAAAGATTTGAGATCTTCCTTTGTTCTCTTTATTGATTTTTTTTAAACTTTACCATCTCAGGTGCAATATTAATAGGGTAATATATTACCGCAGCCGGTGTTTTCATCTACCTGCAAATTTTCTTACATCTTTCTTCAGAACTCATTTTTGGAAATATGAAAACTTGAGTTAAGTTCTCGCTATGACACAGCTAGGGTGTTCATGGTTTGGTTTCGGTCGGTTTTTACCTAAAAATAAACCAAACCAAATAAGTGGTTTTTCAAATATTGGAACCAAACCAAACCGATTGAGTCAGATTCTTATCGATACGGTTTATGTTGGCTTTTGTCGGTTTTTTGATTTTTTAGTTATTTATCATTTTTTATTTTATTAAATATGAGACATACACTACCAAACGCATATTCTGGCGACTACATTTTCAACATAACACTAACAATTCAATTGCTCTTTGAGAAATCTATCATTTTCAAGATATATTGATGATACTTGAATCAAATAGTGATGAAGAATTTAAGTACTCAATTAAAAATTGATTATTTTTAACTTGAAATAAATTCTTGTACTTAGTAAAAGAAAACTACCAATCAAACTAGAATGTAAAGGCAAAGAATTAGATTATTATAATATCAAGGAACTAGACTAAAAATACAAAAGACAAATATGTACCATAAAATGTAGAAACATTATATAATAATATACACATATATATGATAGGTGTAATAATAAATTTAAATATCTACTTTTATAGTAAGTTTGGTTCAGTTTTTCGGTTATTTTTTGATAAAAACCAAAACCAAACCAAATTTGATCGGTTTTTAAAATTCAAAACCAAAACCAAACCAAACCTAAAACGTATCGGTGTTTTTGGTCGGTTTGGTTCAGTTTTCAGTTTGGTTCGATTTTTCGGGTTCTTATGAACACCACTAATTGAAAGCATTAGTAGATGTCCACTTTTCATGGCCCAGAAAAAAGGGGTGGGGGAGGTGGGGAGAAGAGAAGAGAACTGCCAATCTCGTAGTTTCACAAAACCAACATAACTACAATGGACTTAATTCTCACATAGTGCCTATTTGGATACCAATTTTTTCTTCTCTACTTGTGCAACTTTACCTGGGTGTGCCAACCTCAACTTTATCGGCATATGGTCCGAAATGTCGCTTCCTAGAATCGTTGGTGTTACACGTTCAAATCAAGTATAAAATTTCGAAGTGCAGATTATCCTATCAAGTTTGGATAATGTTTGTGGTCATTTGGTATCTCCACATGTAAAGGGGATGAAATCTAAATCTAAACTACCAGGGCTAGCCGTAAAATTGATGAAGTTACTCATCTGCTCTTTTATCTTTGAAGATTTGATGCTTCTCTCTGATGGGCGGGTTAGATTAGCATCCCCAATCATAGGTCATGATGTATCATATAACTTATTAAGTCGCTCAATATGTGGTGTCAATTATAATGGGTTTAAATATAGACCATATGTTAGATCTCCATAATCTTTATGAAATTTGAACTTAACCGATGGATATTTAACCAGCTGAATATTGCCGATATATATTAGTTAATACCTCCAGCGTATTCTTTGTGATATCTAAAAGATATATCATAGTTGATGCGTTCTTTGTCCCATAGTAACACCAAGGCTTCATGTTTAGTGCTAGTTTCCCATTTGATATGCGTTTCGCACTCTTGCAGTATTACCAAGTGAGGTTTGTGCATCCGTAGATACACCTCTATAGCCTCTTTTCTAAATGTATTTTTCTCACAATACTGACTGACATTCCACAAAATAATTCATAAACTTCATTGGAAATGTTTGATGAACTTGAAGCGCTCATTCTGTTTTGCATCTCTCTTTTTTCAAACTCTAGTTCTCTCTCTTTTGTTTTTGAATTTGTATAGCGTTTGTAAGTAAGAAATGGTTCTTGGTGCATATATATAGAGTTCTTGGTGTATATGCGTCCCATACCCCCCTTCTTAATAATGGGTATGTTTCCTATCCTAAAGATAAATCAGAGATGAAAAACTCAGAATATCCAGTTATATTATTTAACTTGTGTTTTTTTTCTCCATTCCATAATGATGCTATAACACCCCCAGAATTTAGACAGAGTCCCATATCGGCTAAATACAAGAGTGATGCTGGGTATATAAGTTAACAAGCCTTAGATCCTAGTGAAACATTTTATATCCATCAAGGCCTAGGCCTGGAGCAGACAATATCACTAGTGGGCTGGTCTGCTAAAAATGGTATCATAGTCACTATTGTGTCAGCCATGTTGATTGTGGGTCAGAGTTCAACTGAGTTTAGTAAAATCCTGGTTAGACGGGGCAAACATCAGTGTTGAGTCTAGGCGAATCTCATGTGGTAGGGCAAACCTCAGCGATGACAATAAGTTCATAAGAGGAGGTGTATGTAACACCCCGGTCTTTAGATAGATTCCTATATTGGCAAAACATAAGAGTGGTGCTGGGTATACAAGTTAACAACTCTTAGACCCTAGGGATGCATTTTAAATCCTCGAAGGCCTAAGCTCGGAGAGGACAATATCACTAGCGGGCTGGTCTGCTACAAATAGTAACAGAGCCACTATTGTGTCATTCATATTGATGGTGGGCTAGATTTCAACTGAGTTTAGGCAAAGCCCGGTTAGGCGAGGTAAACCTCAATGCTGAGTCTAGTCAAATCTCATGCGGTAGGGCAAACCTCAGCGATGATGCTGAGTCCATAAGAAGGGGTGTATGTAACACCCTAGACATTAGATAGAGTCCCACATCGGCAAAACACAAGAGGGATGTTGGGTATATAAGTTAACAAGCCTTAGAACTTAGTGACACGTTTTAAACCCGTTAGGACCTAGGGCTAGAGCGGACAATATCACTTACGGGTTGGTCTGTTACAAATGGTATCAGAGCCACTCCTGTGTCATCCTTGTTGATGTCGCGTCAGAGTTCAACCGAGGAGCCGCAAATGCGGCCATGGAGGACCTGGGCAGGAACCGCAGGTGCAAAGGTATTCCCGCACCTGTGTGAGTCACAGATGCAGGCAGGCAAGTGCAAGTGCGAGTTTTGACCGCAGAAGTGAGAGAGTTTCCGCACCTGCATAGGGCGCAGATGCGGTCTTGAGGCCGCAGGAGTGAAGTTAGGATTTTAAGTGAAATCCGCACCTACGATGAAATTTCCGCAGGTGTGGCATCGCAGAAGCGATCAATGGACTGCAGGTGCGGTATTGCTGGGCAGAAAAGCACCAGCTCAAGGTTTTGTCGTTCATTTTCAATTTTGGACTTGAGAAACTTGGGAGAGAGGCGATTTTTTGAAAGCTTTCAAGGAGCAACGTTGGGATAAGAGATTCTAACCCATAATGGTATAAAATTCGTGAATCTATGACTTTATTCATTATTTAATTAGGGATTGGAATTGGAAATTCGGGGATTTAGGGCTTGGGAATTGGAGAGTGAACTTTGGGGTTTTGGAGGGGCAATTGAGGTAGGATTTTGGCAAATTTAGTATGACTAGACTCGTGAGTGAATGGGCTTTCAGGTGTTTTGGTTTTTGTTGGATTCCGAGACGTGGGCCCGAGGGGCGGGGTTTGAGTCGATTTTGGATTTTGGCTATAATTTCGTATTTTTCTTGTAGAATTGATTTCTTTAGCCTATATTGATCGTATTTTATTACTTGTGGCTAGATTCGGGACGTTCGGAGGCCGAATTAAGAGGCAAAGGCATTCCGGAGTAGGACTTTACTTGGTTTGAGGTAAGGAACATTTTCAAACTTGGTTTTTAGGGTTCGAAACTCCAATTTATGTGTTATGTGATTGGTATTGAGGTGACGCACATGCCAAGTGACGGGCGTGCAGGCTTGCGCCGTGAGAATTGTGACCTGGGTGATTCCATGGAACCGTTTAGTGACTCTATCTTATTGATATCCATGTTTTCATCATGTGATGAAGTACTTGAGCTGTAAATCATTCTAGCTATCATGTTTAGGCTTTGTGTCAGTATTGTTTGGACCCTTAGCGGTCGTTTCTTGTTGTCATCTCACTAGTTTTCATTTAATATTCCATCCTCAGTCATGATCATGCATTTTTATATCATATCCCAGTCTTAGTTATTTATTGCTTCATCATATCATTGTTCTAGGTTATTTTCATGACATTGTAAGCCCGTGGTGAGATTAGAGAGGTTGATGACTGAGTGAGGCCGAAAGCCTGGTTATGACTGACAGTTATGGGATCGGGCTAAACGCCATAACAGTTAAATTGATGATTATGATGGCACTTGGGCTGTAGGAGCCCCTCCGGAGTCTGTAACACACCCCCAGTGAGCGTGGATGATATTATTGAGGGATGGATTTCCCTAGACATGGATTTTTCTGAAGTACTTGATACCTAGAGATGGATTTCTCCACAGGGTTGGATTGCCCCTTTTTCCTCGGTACTGGTGACTTATAGTCAGTGTTGTATATGTTCTGAGNTCGGGATGGATTTCCCTGGGCCGAATGGCCATATACAGTACCGAGTCATTGAATACTTGAGAGTGGAGCACATGGTGAATTTCATACAGCCTGTACATTGGCATGTAGAGATAGCTGAGTTGTATACCTTACACTATTCAGATATGTATTTCCTTTACTGTTTGAGTTGTATATTTGACTTGAAAGCATGCCTATGTTTCTGCACATTTATTTCCGTTATACCTATTGAGGTCGAGTTCGTCACTACCTTTCAGTCCAAAGTCTGGACTTGTCACTTACTGAGTTGGTGTACTCACGTTAGTTCCTGTACCTCGTGTGCAGATCCAAGCGATACCGGTCGTAGAGGCGGTTGATGATTGATGATCCTAGAGTTTGGGAGACTATCAAGGTAGTTGCACTACGTTCGCAGGCTTTGACTCTCCTTCTTTATCTTTGTCATACTTTCAGTTTATATCTCCAGACACTTGAGTACACTGTATTTATGATCTAGATGCTCATCTACTCAGTGACACCCTGGTTTTGGGCTGGATTGTATCACTTTGGGATTTTCATATGTTTTAAAAAGGTTTTCTTTAATGTTAAATGCTTTCGTTAATGTTTTCAAACTTATTGTTGTTGGTGTTGGGTTGTTGAGTTGAGGCTGGCCTAGTTTCACGATAGACGCCATCACAGCGATTGGTTTTGGGTCGTGACAAGTTGGTATCAGAGCCTAGGTTACATAGGGCTCACTAGTCATGAGCGGGTTTAGTAGAGTCTTGCGGATCGGTACGGAGACATATACACTTATCTTTGAGAGGCTACAAAACCCTTAGGAAACTCCACATTTTTGAATTCTTGTCCTGCAAATCTGTTGATTTTAGTAACTAAACATCTGTTGTTTCATTCTCTCACAGATGGTGAGGACTCGTACTACCGGGCAGGATGGACAGCCACCAGTACCACCAGCCAAGGCCGTGAGAGGCCGAGGGCACGGTACAGGCCATGGTAGGGGCAGAGGTGCAGCCTACACAGCAGCTGGGGTAGTACTTGCAGATCGACCAGTTGCCCCAGATCAGGACCAGATTCAAGTTGTTGATGCACCAGCTCAGGAACCACCTGTGCCTATTGTGATTCCAGGCCTTCAGGAGGCCTTAGCTCCAATTCTGACCACGTGTACTAGTCTTGCTCAGGCGGTCTCTGTTCCGACCACAGCATCCACTTCTCAGGCTGGTGGAGGTGCTCAGACTCCCGCTGCCCGCACACCAGAGCAGGTGGTACAAGGATTCCAGACACTGGGGGCACCACCAGCCCAACCAGTTGCAGTTGCTCATGACTATGTGGTTCCTGCTTTGCCTGAGGATGAGCAGCGTAGATTGGACAGGTTTGGGAGACTCCAGCCTCCATCTTTCGGTGGTGCAGATGGAGAGGATACACAGGGTTTCTTGGACAGGTGTCAGAGGATACTCCGTAAAGCAGGTATTCTGGAGATTTGTAGGGTCTTGTTCACTACCTTTCAGTTCTATGGGGTTGCATTCAGTTAGTGGGAGGCTTACAAGAGGCGTAGGCCAGTCGACGCAGCGCCCCTTACCTAGCAGCAGTTCTCCGTTATCTTTTTGGAGAGGTTCGTGCCTCAGTCCTGCAGAGAGGCGTTGCGCAGATGGTTTGAGCAGCTTTGTCAGGGTGATATATCTATGACGCAATATGAGATGTGATTCTTGGAGTTAGCCCGTCATGCTATCTGGTTGTTTCCCACAGACAGGGATAGGATTAAGAGGTTTATAGATGGCCTCACTTATCAGCTGCGATTGCTTATGATCAAAGAGAGAGTGTCTGGTGCTACTTTTGATGAGGTTATCGACATTGCTCATTGGATTGAGATAGTTCGCAGTCAGGAGAGGGTTGAAAGGGAGGCCAAGAGGCCTCATGGACAGGGAGGATTTAGTGGTGCTCCTTCTGGGGGTCAGTTACAGCACGGTAGAGGTCGTCCTTTCAAGCATGATCAGACGGCTCGCCCAGTGCACCGCGGTGCATCATCCGGTCATGGGCCCCATGGTTATTAGTAGGGCCAGACATCATTCAGCATGCTACCAGCTTAGAGTTTGTCGCATGCACCATCAACTCAGGGTTCATCTGTGTCAGGACCTTCTAGCAGTTATTTTAGTGCTCGCGGTTCCCTTCAGTGCCCAGTGGCCGGTAGAGGTTGCTTTGAGTGTGGGGATTTGGGTCATATCAAGAGGATTTGTTCCCGCCTGATGGGAGGTTCATCTCAGTAGAGGAGTCATCCTTCGACTTCAGCACTAGTTCCTCTACCACCCGCCCAACCAACTAGGGGTGGAGCTCAGTCAGCTAGCGGCCGTCCGAGATGGGGAGGCCGATCGGGGGGGCTAGGCCCGTTTCTATGCCCACCCAGCCAGACCAGATGCCATTGCTACAGATGCTGTGATTACAGATATTGCTTCAGCTTTCCACCGAGATGCCTTATTATTATTTGACCCTGGGTCCACTTATGCATATGTTTCCTCGTATTTCGCTCATTTTCTGGATATGCGCCACGAGTCTTTAGTTTCATTTGTTTATGTATCTACTCCTATGGGTGATACTATTATTTTAGACCGCGTATATCAGTCATGTGTGGTGACCATTAGGGGTCTGGAGACCAGAGTGGATCTTTTTCTGCTCAGTATGGTCGATTTTGATGTGATATTGGGTATGGATTGGTTGTCTCCATGTCATGATGTTCTAGATTGTCACGCTAAGACCGTGACGTTGGCGATGTTGGGGTTGCATAGGGTTGAGTGGAACAGTTCTATAGACTATATTCCTAGTAGAGTGATTTCATACTTGAAGGCTCAGCGGATGGAGACTGGAAAAAAGCTTTAATGAAATATGTGCATTATTGAACAAGTTCTCCAAAATCAATCCTGATTGGCAAGGAGAAACGGGTAGTCACATAGTGCAAAAATCTTTAGGGGTTCTCGAGTTAATGTCGTCTCGGCATTATCAGCGCAAATTTCCACATTGACTAACCAAGTCAATCATATGACCTTGGTTATTAACAAGCAACAAACCCAGCTAGTGTAGCAGGTTCAATTGTTTTGTGAAGTATATGGAGAGGGTCATACGAGCAACTTATGCCCAGTTAATCTAGAGTCTGTCTATTTTGTGGGTAATGAAAATAGGGGCCAGACAAACCAGTATGAGAACACTTACAATCACAACTGGAGGAACCCCCCAAACTTCTCGTGGGGTGGAAACCAAGGTGCTCAGAATCAATACATGCCACAAGCACCTCAACAACAATATAGACCACCTCAAGCTGAAAAATATGCAAACTCGACGAGTCACCTTGAGGAAATGATGAAGAAATATATGGCTGACCAGAAGGCCCAAACAGCAGAGATAATGAAGAAAGTAATGGCTGATCAACTGGCCCAAGCCATAGCAATGAGAAATTTGGAGCGACAAACGGGACAACTTGCCAGTGCCCAATATACTCGACCAGTTGGAGCTCTTCCCAGCGACACTGAGGCTAATTCTAAGGCATCTATTAATGATGTGTCATCAGGAATAGGAGACAATTAGAAAAAGTCCATCGCAAAAGAGAAAACAAGTGACCTTTAATGAGAAGCCAACCACTATAGAGTCTAAATTAGAAAAATCAAAGGATTCAGAGAAGCCAGCTGAAGAGGCGGTGGCTAAGCAACCCCTACCATTAGTTGCGAGGCCACCACCTCTGTTCCCTCAAAGATTGTAGAAAGTGAAGGATAATGCCGCGTATAAAAGGTTTCTTGATATTGTGAAGCAAGTGCAAATCAATATTCCACTAGTAGACATCCTACAAAAAGTGCCCAAATATGCATAATACATCAAGTACATAGTGGCAAATAAAAGGAGGTTGACTGAATTCGAGACTGTGGCACTCACTGAGGAATGTAGCTCTAGAATCCAAAGCAAGCTACCTCAGAAATAGAAGTATATGTGTAGTTTCATTATCCAAATCTCGATTAGTAAGCATGCAGTCGGGCGAGCTTTGTGTAATCTTGGAGTGAGCATCAATTTGATGCCACTATCTGTGTTCAGACTGTTGGGGTTGGGTGAGCCAAGCCCAACAACGGTAATCTTACAGTTGGTTGATCACTCCCTTGCTCATCCTGAAGGAGTGATTGAAGATGTGTTAGTTCAAGTGGGTTCTTTCATATTCCCTGTTGATTTCATTATCTTGGACTTTGGTCCTGATCAGGAACTCCCATTTATTTTGGGGT
>AWOL01S0061681.1:4205-15982 GCA_000715115.1 Nicotiana otophora
CCCGAAGAATAACATAATGTGATAGGAACATTCGGAACACGTTTTGAATACATAATTCTTGACACTTTTCTTATTCGGGGCAATCAAATTTATTGGGAACATCTCGGAACATAGAATAAGGAACTTGAGACAATCATAGTTGAAACTTACGGGAACGTCATGGAATTCAATTCTAAAAGAGTAGTTTAGCCAACATACCACACTTTGAGCTTTCCTTAAATTACTACAACATTCCGGAAATTCTAGCAATCCCAATCTATTTTGAGACATAAAAAAATTGAACACAAATTAGGAAAATATTCATGGTTTAAGCTCATTTGAGCATTTTATCAAACACTAGGTGTGCAAAATTTTGCTACAAGGTTCTTCTACAAGATTTCATTCACTCCTTAACCCAATCTTTACTTATTTTAGGTCAACAATCATCCCACAAACCTTATTGGTACGAGCATGTATAATTAATACTCTTACACCCAAAAATCATACTCTGAATCACCCATCTTTTATCCCAAACTCGAAATTGAAGACTAGCGGTTTGAATCTTACCTATTGAGTTAAGATCTTATGAGATTTACTTGTTGGATTTCAAGGCTTGAACAAGATCTTGATGAACAAAACACTTCATCTACTTCCTCTATCTAGAACACTCTCACTTCATTCTAAAATATTAGGGTTTAGCTTAAGAAATGACTTAACCCCTCTCTCTACCCGGTTGTGGGGTTATTTAATGGGCTCCTAACTGTGCGGCCGTGCACTTGGGCAAGTGGCTGCACATCTAGCCGCGCACACAAGGAAGAAACTCCTAAATATACACGGTCGCGCATCTGGGTGCTCATATCACATAGGTCCAGTAAAATGGCCATACATTTCTGTAGAAATATCCAAATGATTAACGTTTTGTTACGTTGGAAACTAGACATAAAGGACTTTAATTTTCTAGGTGGATCACAATCTAAGTCATTATATGGAGGGAGTTCTATTCATTTGAAGTCGGGTCTTGTGCAAATTGAAACATCGTTTCCACTTAATGTATCCAACTTATTCCACACAAGTTCTTGCCATTCACAAAACTCCTTAGTATGTTCCAACACACATTAAACATACATTATCAATTCAAAATGATGTGGCTCTATCCCATAGGTATCCTTTAATGCTCAAATACGTTATTCCCAACTACCGTTGGCGCACTTTAAAATCTTAAATCATTAGGAAAGTTTTACGAGGCCTACATTGACTTTTTGATATCAGAGTCAAACTCCGATTCTAGAAATTTGAATAGGTCAGTTATGTCATTTATGAATTTTGTGCAAAATTTGGGGTCAATCAGATTTGAATTGATAGGTTTCAGCATCAAATGTAGAAGTTGGAATTTGTTAGTTTTCATTAGGCTTGAATTGGGGTATGATTTGTGTTTTTAGCATAGTTTGATGTGATTTGAGGCTTCGACTAAGTTCGTATGATAGTTTAGGACTTGTTGGTGTATTTATTTGAGGTCCCAGGGGCCTCGAGTGAGTTTCGGATGGTTAACATATCGAATTTTGGACTTGGAGTTTTGCTAAAGTTTTTCTTGTGTAATGTGTGGTTTCCTTCTATGCGATTGCATGAGAAGGTCTGCGATTACGAAGCTGTTGGCCAGCAATACTACATGAACACGTGGATTAAGCCATGTTCTCATAGTGTGAAGGAAGGAATTGGAAAATTCATGCGTGGTGCTATGCGATCGAGTGTGGCTGTCCGCCATCGCGTAGGGTGGAGGAAGCTATGCTTCGCGATCGCGTAAGATAAAATTTTGGCAGGGGAAAATTGTTCTTCACGATCTCGTGAGTTGGTCCGCGATCGCATAGATGAAATGACTGGGCAGGAGAACTTAAGTTCTAAAAGTGAGGCTCCATATTTGACGATATGGACTTTGGGGAGATGTGAATTTTGGGAGATTTTCAAGGGAAGATTCGGGGAAAGTGTTCTTAACTCAATTTTGGTCAAATTATCGAATCTATAGTTATTTTAGCATTTAATTGGTGTTTTAAGTTGGAAAACAACTATGAAAACTCTTAAGGTTAAATTGAAGATGTGAGGGACGAGTTGCATGCTGATCATTATTATGTAAATAGTCGAATCTGGAGGGGAAAGGGCTAACTTTTAATTTTTTGCAAAAATTGAAGCCTGGTAGAATAACATTGCACCCTATGATAACAATCATGTGAGGAGGGTATTGGGTAACCTACCATCTTTGCTGAATATTCAAGCAAAGAGGGAACTGATCGAGGCTGCTACCATGTTCCGGTGTGAGAAGAGAGTCGTTTTCCGATTTAGCAATATAAAAATGGCTCCTCTCCTGGAATAAATTAGGGGTTTCACCAAGTTACCATGGGATAGTCCAGGACTATTGGTGACAGAAAATCGCACTCCACGTGGTTTTTCGAAAATGTTGGGTTTTAACTAGAATTATAAACTAGTCTGTCTGAAAAAATTGTACATCCCCTTTGAACTTCACTATGAGCGTTATGGGCATAGAAAATCATATTGCCTTCATTATTAGGAGCAATCCATTACCTCTTTGGGATGGGTGCACCGTGGTGCTTATGTTTTCATTGTCACGACCCAAACCAATGGGCCGTGATGGGAACCCGGTACCTTAGTCAACCGAGTACCAACATATCATATCTTTCTTGTTACATCTTCATATACACGTGACATACGGGCCTAATAGGCCAACATCATCATTTATAAACTCAAAATATAGGCCGACAAGGTCGTACAATCTTTCATGTACACGACATATGTATACAAGCCTCTAAGAGTACATAAATGTCATAAAGGTTGGGACAGGGCCCTGCCATACTAATCAGTACATGTCTTAATCATACTGACCAAATAAGCAACTCTGGAACAAATGGAGTGTACCAACATATTCTGCTGAGCTGATCGCCTACTTGGAGGACTCTCTACCTATCTATCGAGACTTGCGGGCATGAAACGCAGAGTCCCCAGGCAAAAGGGACGTCAGTACAAATAATGTACCGAGTATGTAAGGAATGAAAATCAGTAAATAATAGACATGAGAGAAATATGGAGCAAAAGACTGCATATGTAGTTCTGCATAGCTTTGTGAATCGTTTCATTTCTATAATGTCATGCATATGCGTATAAATGTCATACCATGCATAGGTATATGTGTTCATAACATCATCAAGCCTCTGAGGGCATCCCATCATATCATTTCGGCCACTGTGGGCAAATCATCAACGTATACCAACTGATCGGGTGGTGGTGCGTATATAACGTCGTAACCTTTTCCCATATCCCATATACATATAATATACATATATATACGCGTATATAATGCCTTTTGGTCATGGGTCAATGTACATGCATAAATGCATGAAATGCATAAGAAATACATTAATAAAATTTCTCGAATATCATAAAATTAATATTCCTTTCGGACAAACTTTATCAAATAAGTATTTTTCTGGGACCCATGAACATAGGATATAATAACAATTCATATGGGGGATCAAGAATATATACACCTCTAGTATTTCTATGAATAGAGTCATTTATGAAAGTTGCATATTTTTCTTGTGTCATTTGTATCATTTGGATCATGCCAAAAGGAAAGAAGGGATAGCCTTAACATATCTGGAGTAGGGAAAAATTCATATCATATTCTTGGAAAAGGTTGCACTGTACTCCTTTAAAACCGCAAAATTTTACGTTGCTACCGTTCTAACAATTCACGTTGGAATTGTTTGGTTGCAAGAAGTTTGGTTGAAATCTCATACAAATTGCTTGAAAGAATCACGTTGTTAAGGTGCTTAAGGAATTTTCTCACTTGAATTCTTTAATCCTTTGCGTGAATATCTGTTGCCTACTTTACGTGAATTTCTATTACCTTTCTCTTGAATCCGAAAGGTCAATTGTATGAAAATTCGTATGAATTCTTGATGGATTTTATGTTATGACTAAAGACTAAGCCACATATTAATAAATATGCCACCTTTCCACTCAATTATAAGAGTTATAATATGGACAAGGCCTTGCTTCCACATGACATCCTTTGTCTTATTGCTTTCTTGATAACACTTCTTCAACTAGATGAGATAAGGTGCAATTCTCTTAAATATTTCCACCTTGCAATTATAAGGTAAAAGTCACTTAAATGAAAGAAAGGGGCTTCCACGGTTTGGACTTGTTAGGCCTTATCCCATATCTCTAATTAATTAATCACTAATTGTTAATTAACTAATTAATTCCCCCATTAACCAATAATTAACTAATTACCCACATAACTAAGAATTAGCTCAACTTACTTAAAATACTACTCACTTTTAACATACCTTATACACCTTACTATCATGCCCATGTGGTACCTTGTATGGTACTAGTGGGTATTTTAACTCGGGCCATATTTTATCCCAAAATGGCAAACTTTGACGAAACTCATTTTCTTCGATTTGCTTACCCTCTCACCTTCACGAATTTACTCGTCACTTGTTTGAAATAGAATAATGCTTATAATCGCAAAATAATCCCATTCCTGAACTTACGTCGATTAACTTACGACGAAACTTTATCATACGAAATTATTGGGTGTAACATCATCCCCCCTTTTGGAACATTCGTCCTCGAATGCTGACTGATGCACTTGTCATTTTCGTAACTTATGTCTTTTGAATACTTTAGTACTCTTCTTTCCATCTAGGTAACTGTTCTTTGAATAAATCCAAAGGCTAGAGCATCCCCTCCTTTTAGGCCTCTTTCGCACACCATGACTTGTGGTCGGAATCCTTCCAATCTCGTAACTATTGCTACCTTCTATCATGCAGCATGTACGACTCTAACCTTGTAAATGCGCTTATGCGACTCTTACCTTTAGCTTTTAGCCAATCCCTAGGCCTCACTTTGTGAACATATATAGAACTTGACAAGATGTCCCTTTGGGCATCTATAGGTATACTGAAGTCCTTCGCTCGGTACTTTGTCGAACTTACGAATATTGCTATACCTTATTCCATAGATCCGGTTATCTTTCCGCGTGACTTTACTACATACAAGTCTAGAAGTATGACCTTCTGCAATGATTCTTTCCCGAAGACCATCTACGTTTGGAACACATAGTCGCCCTTGGTACTGTAATGTACCGTCATCCAGGCCAAAAGAAAAGGTTGTAGTCTTGTGTTTATGAATCCCCTCCTTCAGCTGTACCAACAATAGATCATTGTATTGCTTCTCCTTGACCTCCGTCACAAGCGATGATTCCGCCCTATTCCGCACAATCACTCCCCCTTTATTAGAGTTCGCAAGACGAACTCCCAAACTGGCCAACTGGTGAACCTCCCTGGCCAAGGGCCTTTGACATGCCTCCAAGGGAGCCAAACTACCCATAGACTTCCGACTAAGAGCATCCGCCACCACATTAGCTTTTCCCGGATGATATAAAATGTTGATGTCATAATCTTTTAGCAATTCAAGCCAAATAATGAAGATGTATTGAAGACTCTTGTGGTCCATGAATACATCTATATGGACTCCATACAAATAATGACGCCAAATATTTAATGCAAACACCACCGCCGCAAACTCGAAGTCATGAGTTGGATCGTTCTTTTCATGATTCTTAAGTTGCTTTGAAGCATATTCTATAACCTTACCATGCTGCATTAATACACACCCAATACCTATCCTTGAAGCATCGAAATACACCACAATCCCCTCGGTACCTTCTGGCAGGGTCGATACCGGCGCCGAAGTCAATCTGGATTTCAATTCCTGGAAGCTCCTTTTACAAGCATCGGACCACTGGAACATAACCGCCTTCTGCGTCAGTTTAGTTAATGGAGAGGCAAGAGTGGAGAACCTCTCCACGAACCTCCTTTAATACCCGGCCAAACCCAAGAAACTGCGAATCTCTGTTGGAGTAGTAGGTCTAGGCCAATCTTTCACCGCTGCAATCTTTTGAGAATCAACCTTAATTCCTTCTCCGTAGACAACATGACCTAGGAATGTAACAGATTCAAGCCAAAATTCATATTTCGGGAACTTTGCATACAATTGGTTTTGATGAAGAATTTGCAGAACTGCCCTGAGGTGATCAGCGTGATCCTCTCGACTTCATGAATACACAAGGATGTCGTCAATGAATACTATCACAAAGGAGTCGAGGAACGACTTGAAGACTCGATTCATAAGATCCATGAAAGGCGTCGGGCCATTTGTTAGCCCGAAAGTCATTACCAAAAATTCAAAGTGCCCATATCGAGTTCTGAAAGCTGTTTTCGGAATATCCTGCTCCCATACCTTCAATTGATGGTACCCGGACCACAAATCAATTTTGGAGAAGAACTTAACACCTTGTAATTGATCAAACAAATCATCTATTCTAGGAAATGGGTATTGTTTTTTGATTGTGACTTTGTTGCGTTGCCGATAATTAATACACATCCGCAGAGATCTATCTTTCTTCCTGACAAAGAGAACCGGTGCGCCCCAAGGCGACACACTCGGTTGGATGAAACCTTTCTCTAGAAAATCGCTTAATTATTCCTTTAGCTCTTTTAATTCTGTCGACGCCATTCTATAAGGTGGAATGGATATAGGCTGCGTGTCCAACATCACATCAGTTCCAAAATCAATCTCCCTGTCTGGAGGAATTCCAGGGAGCTCATCCGGAAATACATCGGGGAACTCATTTACAATTGGTACAGATTCAAGGGTAGGCACCCCAGTAGTGGTGTCTGTAACTCGGACCAAATGGTAAATATACTCCTTCATGATCATATTTGTGGCCTTAAGGAGAGCAATAAACCTACCTTTTGGCATAATATTATTCCCATCCCACTCAATAGCTGGCTCGTTAGGAAACTCAAGCCTCATTATTCTGGCTCGGCAATCGAGTTTGGCAAAATATGAATAAAGCCAATCCATTCCCATTATTACATAAATATCAATCATCCCTAGTTCAATAAGATCGGCCATGGTGTCCCGACCATTCACCATGACAACACAATTTCTATAAACCCGCGTGACCGTAATAAACTCGCCAATTGAGGTAGATATAGAGAACGGCTCATGAAGTTGTTCCGGTTCTACCCCGAAGCTCGTAGCAACATAAGGAGTAATANAGTGGAGAACCTCTCCACGAACCTCCTTTAATACCCGGCCAAACCCAAGAAACTGCGAATCTCTGTTGGAGTAGTAGGTCTAGGCCAATCTTTCACCGCTGCAATCTTTTGAGAATCAACCTTAATTCCTTCTCCGGAGACGACATGACCCAGGAATGTAACNATCTTTGAGCAATTCAAGCCACCTTCTCTGCCTTAAGTTCAATTCCTTCTGTTTGAAGATGTATTAAAGACTCTTGTGGTCCGCGATTACATCATTATGGACTCCATACAAATAATGACGCCAAATGTTTAATGCAAAAACCACCGCCGCAAGCTCTAAGTCATGAGTTGGATAGTTCTTTTCATGATTCTTAAGTTGCCTTGAAACATATTCTATAACCTTACCATGTTACATTAATAGACACCCAATACCGATCCTTGAAGCATCGCAATACACCACAAACCCCTCGGTACCCTCCGGCAGGGTCAATACCGGCACCGAAGTCAATCTAGATTTCAATTCCTGGAAGCTCCTTTCACAAGCATCGGACCACTGGAACTTAACCGCCTTCTGCGTCAATTTAGTCAATGGAGAGGAAAGAGTGGAGAACCCGTCCACGAACCTCCTATAATACTCGGCCAAACCCAAGAAACTGCGAATCTCTGTTGGAGTAGTAGGTTTAGGCCAATCTTTCACCGCTGCAATCTTTTGAGGATCAACCTTAATTCCTTCTCCGGAGACGCCATGACCCAAGAATGTAACAGATTCAAGCCAAAATTCACATTTCGGGAACTTTGCATTCAATTGGTGTTGATGAAGAGTTTTTGCAAAACTGCCCTGAGGTGATCGGCGTGATCCTCTCGACTTCGTGAATACACAAGGAAGTCGTCAGTGAATACTATCACAAAGGAGTCGAGGAATGACTTGAAGACTCGATTCATAAGATCCATGAAAGCTACCGGGGCATTTGTTAGCCCAAAAGACATTAACAAAAATTCAAAGTGCCCATACCAAGTTCTGAAAGCTATTTTCGGAATATCCTGCTCCCTTACCTTCAATTGATGGTACCCGGACCACAAATCGATTTTGGAGAAGAACTTAGCACCTTGTAATTGATCAAACATATCATTTATTCTAGGAAATGGGTATTTGTTTTTGATTGGGACTTTGTTGAGTTGCCGGTAATCAATACACATCCGCAGCTATCCATTTTTCTTTCTGACAAAGAGAACTGGTGTGCCCCAAGGCGACACACTCGGTCAGATGAAAGCTTTCTCTAGCAAATCCCTTAGTTGTTTCTTTAGCTCTTTTAATTCTGTCGGCGCTATTCTATAAGGTGGAATGGATATAGGTTGCGCGCCCAGCATCACATCAATCCCAAAATCAATCTCCCTGTCTGGAGGAATTCTAGGTAACTCATCCGGAAATACATAGGGGAATTAATTCACAATTGGTACAGATTCAAGGGTAGGCACCCCAGCAGTGGTGTCCGTAACTCGGACTAAATGGTAAATATACCCCTACTTCATCAACTTTGTGGCCTTAAGGTGAGAAATAAACCTACCTTTTGGCATAATATTATTTCCCTCCCACTCAACAGCTGGCTCGTTAGGAAACTCAAGCCTCATGATTCTTGCTCGGCAATCGAGTTTGGCAAAACATGAATAAAGCCAATCCATTCCCATTATTACATCAAAATCAATCATCCCTAATTTAATAAGATTGGCCATGGTATCCCGACCATGCACCATGACAACACAATCTCTATAAATCCGCGCGGCCGTAATAAACTCGCCAATTTGGGTAGATACAGAGAACAACTCATTAAGCTGTTCTGGTTCTACCCCGAAGCTCGTAGCAACATAAGGAGTAATATAGGACAAAGAATATCCGGGATCAATAAGGGAATACACATCATGAGATTGAACGGTCAATATACCTGTGACGACATCTGGGGAAGCCTCCGCACTCTGTGAAGCACTCATAGCATAGAATCGATTGGGTCTTCCCGAACTCTATGCAACACCCCTAGCTGCACCATGCCCTGGGGGTACTGAAGAGCCTCGAGCTGGAGGGTGTGCTCAGGATGTGGCAGCTGTAGGGCTGGATGACTGAGCTGTGCCCCTACCTGCACCCTTACGGGATGCACGACACTCCCTCTGAATATGGCCTCTCATTCCGCATCCGTAACATACTGGCATGTCCAGGTAGCAGACTCCCTAATGTATCCTCCCACACATAGAGCATGTGGCCCTCTGCTGCTGCAGGAATCTCCCTCCTGATCGGCCCTGATGGTGGGACCCCCTGTTGCCCTAACCGGGCCTAAAGAGACTCCCTTGCTGCTGACCGTGCCCTGATGGCGGGGCACTAGCTGAAGGCTGAGCATAAGACTGGGATGGGCCCTGATGATCCTCCCCGATAAGCTGATCTCCCACCTCCGAATGAGTCCCCAAGCTTGCCTGCTAATCGGGCCCTACTACTACTTTCCCGTTCCATTCAGAGCTTTAAATTTCGAGCCTCCGTATCTTGGGCAAATGCCACCATCCTTCCATAGTTCATGTCAGAATTTAGAGCAGCTATGGTAGCCTCATTAATAACCAAAGGGCTAAGGCCCTACACAAATCGAAGCACTTTTGCCTCCAGAGTCGGCATCATATGAACAGCAAACTTCGACAGGCGCATGAACTCCATGTGATACTCCCACACATTCCTACTACCTTGTTTAAGTGTATCAAACTCCACAGCACGGTCTGCCTTAGTCACGGCAGGCAAGAAATGGTCTATGAAGGCATTCGCGAACTCACTCCATCTCGCCGCAGGGCTCCCCTCCTCCTGGGAATCTTCCCACGTTTCAAACCTGGAATATGCCACCCATTCAGACGATAAGAGGCCAACTCTACTCCCTCTACTTCAGTAGCACACATAACTCGGAGAGTCTTATGCATCGCATCAATGAAATCCTGTGGGTCTGCCCCGGGATCAGTACTTGTGAACACTGGATGGTCTAACTGAAGGAACCTGTTTACCCTGGAACTAGAAGAATCCTCTTGCGATCTAAATAAGGTGGGTGCAACATTTGACATCTGGACCTGAGAAGATACTAACTGAGTCGGCATGTGAATAGATCCCCTAGGATCCCGATCAGAAATACCGGGACCAGGAGCTGGGGCTGTAGGTGGAACAGGTATATCGGGGGAGGGATTGTGGCACCCTCCGCGGGTGTAAGAACTGGGGTAGTCTGTTCCGGAGTAGTTGAATGAGGCAGTGTGATAGTAGGGGGATTATCCTCACCCTCACTATCAAGTAGGGGGTCAACATCCACTCCTGGTGTGGCATTGGCTTCTTGGCCAATTATCGCTCTCTTTTTAGGTGCCATTTACTGAATGTTAGAACAAGGCACGAGTTAGGGGAAAACAACCTCATGTTCCGCTCTATCACACGATATAGAACAACAATGAAGGGTATCATTCTTAAATGTCCAAGTAGCCCCCTAATTATAGATGTGGTCGACAACACACCGATAAGACGGGCTCTACTAGACACGGCTTAGAGACATCCTCGGACACTTTAAAACCTTAGGCCCTGATACCAAGTTTGTCATGCCCCAACGCCGGTGAACGCGACCGACGCTCAATCGAGTGAACCCGGTCGAGCAAGCCTAGTAAACCTTTTCTACCCGACTCATTCATGATCCAAAAAGGGAATGCGTCACCATTTGTAAAACATGGGAGAGATCAGTTATATAAGTGTATAAACGTTACTAGTTGATTTTGTTTTTCATTTTATGCATTATGCCATAGTTAAATTTCTAAAATACAACTTGGTCCAAGGACCACCCGAACATACATACATGACCCACATAAACTTCTACGGAGCCTCTAAGGGTACAAAAGAGCAACATGACAATGCCGGCAACAAAGCCCCGGCTATACCTCAAAATATAAAAACTTATAGAGAAGAAGGACTACATGACCCCTGGGAGAAATTAGGCTCACCAAAACTGTTGTGAGGAGAGAAAGAGAGCGCCACTATCTGCGATCGGCACTATCTGCGATGGAACCACATACATCCATTCAAAAATGTAGCGCCCCCGGCAAAAGGGACGTTAGTACTGTCGAATAGTACTGGTATGTAAGGCAAACACTAATCTTAGTAGAATGAACAGTGAAACAAAGAGAAGACAATCGTAATAATCAATAAGTACTTCACAGAAATACAAAGAAAACACCAAGTAAGGATCACATAGTTTCCAATTCAATCTTTCCATCTTTTTTAGATTAATAATCTTTAGTGCCAAGCCACAACTCACAATGCCACCATGTTTTTACACGGAGTCCGGTCTCGGCCCTACCGCCTAAGCCATATCAAGTGAGACATATCCATATCCACAATGTAATTCAATTATTCTAATACCAATGCCACCATGTGTAGAGAATAGCGTCCGATCTCGGCCCGATCGGCTAAGCCATCTCACTTGAGACATAACCTCTTTCAACTGTCCACTCAATTCACATTTCTTTCCCATCTTCCTTACATGGCACAAACAACCTCATTTATTAAGTAGTTCTTGGCACTTGGGCACATTTTACAATTAAAGCCTTTCCCTATTTATTTGTTCAAATAACATCATCATTCATGTCGATAAGTACCATTACATAAGGCATTTCACA
>AWOL01S0061682.1:0-14180 GCA_000715115.1 Nicotiana otophora
ATTCAATTTGATAGGTAGAGCACCCCATAATTCCAAGCACATTGGGAGAGAAATGCAGTAACAATTGACCTAAAGTTTAAGTAAAAGTATAAACCTAAGTTGCGACAATTTTTATCGACTTTTATTTCATAACTCGCTTGACTTCAAGACTTATGATACGGATATTATATGATTCAAATACATTAAAACAAGACCTCTTGGGACAGTTAATCACCTCTAGTGTTACCCGAAAATACGGGTTACAACATCCTTGATTCGTTTAACTTCTAATACTTGTTAACCACTCTTATACACCCTTGTATCGTTTAAGACCAAAAGGATTAAATTCTTATCATCTCAAAGATAATCTCTTCTTGGATTTACGTCGACTAACTTACGGCGTGATCTATGGTATGCGAATTTGGGTTGTAACAAGTGGCTTGCCTAACCTTGTGTGGGGGAAATCTTCTTAGGATTTGGTACTGTCGTGATATGTAAGCGCCGTGTACATGAGGTGACGAGTACGTATAAATGCTATTTGTTGAAAAACCCGATTTATTTTACTGAGTAGCAACCTATTTTTCCTTTAATTTGAGTTATACAATTTAAATACGTATTAGTCTGTTTTCATTCTTAATTGAGCTATTCCAACATGCATAGTTATCTTGTTTAGTCTAATATCACATGTTTACATGCTCTAACTACTTATTAGAACTTTGTGAAGCATGCCGAGTTGATTTCCTGCTTTCCTTGTTCTTTAACAGTCTTAACAGTAGAATTCTTGGTGTTAACTATGGTATTTATCGGTTGAGCTGTGTGTTTACTTTTGAGACTACGAGGCGAATCCTTAGGAGTTCTCCCTGCATATTTACTTTTGAGACTACAAGGCGATTCCTCGGGAGTTTCTCCCTGCATATTTACTTTTGAGACTACGACGCAGTTCCTCGGGAGTTCTCCCTGCACATTTACTTTTGAGACTACGAGGTGGTTCCTCGGGCGTTCTCCCTGTGCATTTACTTTTGAGAGTACGAGGCGGTACCTCGGGGGTTCTCCTTGCATATTTACATTTGAGACTATGAGGCGGTACCTCGGGAGTTCTCCCTGTATATTTACTTTTGAGACTACGAGGCGATACCTCGGGAGTTCTCTCTACATATTTATTTTGGGACTACGAGACGGTATCTCGGGAGATCCCCTATTGTTTATCTCTGTGCGTTGCATTGTTATATCACAGTATTTTCTTTTTGTTAAATTCTAGTCTCTTATTATACTGTTATATTTTCCTACTTTATTTATTATATACCAGTGGGCCTGACTTGACCTCGTCACTACTCTACCGAGGTTAGGTTTGGAACTTACTGGGTACCATTATGGTGTACTCATGCTACTCTTCTGCACATGTTTTTGTGTGCAGATCCAGGTGCTTCTTATCAGTCCCGTTACTTGCTGAGAGTGCTTGTTGTTGTACGGAGACTTCAAGGTACATCTGCCGCGTCCACAGACCTTGGAGACCCCTCTATTCTCTCCTATGGCATTTACCTTCCGTACTTCTTTTGATAGACTCTGGTGTATAGAGATACTAGTTCCCTTCTGTAGCTTGTGACTTATGATGTTCCAGATTTTGGGAAGACTGTGTATTATAGAGTATCGGTTATTGTACATGCCGAGCGGCATTGTTATTAGTTATTCGGTTATTCACTGTTGTTAGTAGCCAAGTTTTAATTTCATTTTTGTTATATTTTCGCAATTTATTAGGCTTACCTAGTCGTAGAGACTAGGTGCCGTCACGACGTTATACATAGAGAGTTTGGGTCGTGACAAGTTGGTATCAAAGCTAGGTTCATAGGTATCGTGAGTCACAAATCGGTTTATTAGAGTCTCGCGGATCGATACGGAGACATCTGTACTTATCTTCGGGAGGCTATGGAACTGTTAGTAAAAATTATACTTCTTTGATACCTTGTCGTGTGAAATATATTGACATAAAAAATTCTAAACTTCTGTATTCTATTCTCTCATAGATGGAGATGACACGTACATGCAGATCTGATGACCAGGCACCCGCGCCCCCTGCTAGAGCCGCCAGAGGCCGGGGCCGGGGTAGAGGCCGATGACGTCCACGTGGTACATCTAGAGCACCCGTACGAGCTGCTACAGAAGAGCCCCCAGTAGCTCCAGCTGGAGGGCAGGCACCTGAGTACCTGTTGCTGCACCAGCCCTCCAGGAGGCTCTAGCCCAGTTTCTGAGCATGTTCAGCACCTTAGCTCAAGCTGGATTGATTACACTTGCTCCTGCCACATCTCAAGCCGGGGGAGGAGCACAGACTCCCGTTGCCGGTACTTTAGAGCAGCGGGATCAGGTCGACCAGGCCCCAAAGTTCATCCCTATGTAGCCAGTAGCTGCGGTTCAGCACGAGACTAGGACAACCGCTTCTGAGGTGGATCAGCCAAGACTTGAGAGGTACAAGAAGTACCACCCACATACCTTCAGCGGATTGGATATAGATGATGCTCAGGGTTTTCTGGAGGAGTGTCATCGTATTCTCCGTACTATGGGCGTAGCAGAGACGAGTGGGGTTTCTTTTACCACCTTCCATCTTAGAGGAACAACCTATCAGTGGTGGCGTGCTTATGAGTTGAGTAGTTCGGATGAGGCAGCCTCACTTACATGGACTCAGTTCTCGGACATGTTTTTGAGAGAGTATGTCCCTCAGAGCCTCAGGGACTCATGGCGCGCGGAGTTTGAGCAGATGCGCCAGGGTGCTATGACTGTGTCAGAGTATACAGTCCGCTTCATGATTTGGCCCGACATGCACCGACCTTAGTTGCCACAGTTCGAGAGAGGGTTAAACGGTTTATTGAGGGACTCAACCCCAGTATCCGGATTAGTATGGCCAGGGAGTTGGAGATGGATATTTCTTCTCAGCAGGTTGTGAGTATCACCAGGAGATTGGAGGGCATACTTGCCCGGGATAGAGAGGAGAGAGAGGCCAAGAGGTCTTGAGAGACTGGTTCTTATTCTAGTGCTCGTGCCCCAGCAGCTCGCCATGGTAGGGGTTATGTGAGTCACCCCGTTCATTCAGCTCTTCCAGCCGCCACTGGTATTCCGACCTCTTCTAGGACCCAAGAGCCTTATTATGCACCGCCAGTATCTAGTGTGCCTCC
Organism: Nicotiana otophora; assembly: GCA_000715115.1. NCBI lineage: Eukaryota > Viridiplantae > Streptophyta > Magnoliopsida > Solanales > Solanaceae > Nicotiana > Nicotiana otophora. The sequence goes on from AWOL01S0061682.1 coordinate 3,144, forward strand.
TGCTCGGGGTGCTTTTAGCATCCAATCCAGCAGACCTGGCCCGAGTCAGTCACAACAGCCACACCCTCTAAGGGGTTGTTTTGAGTGTGGCGACACTCGCCACATGGTGAGGGATTGCCCCAGACCTAGGAGGGGTGCACCTCCACAGACTTCTCAGCCGCCACGTGCTCCACCGGGTTTTCAGGCTATGATTCCAGCACCAGCTACCGCCCCGCCTACTCAACCAGCTCGAGGTGGAGGTCAGAGAGGTCGAGGTCGCCCTAGAAGGGGAGGCTAGGCCAGATATTATGCTCTTCCAGCTCGTACAGAGGCAATTGCTTCCGACTCTGTCATTACAGGTATTGTTTAGATCTGTCATAGAGATGCGTCAGTATTATTTGACCAAGGTTCTATATATTCCTATGTGTCCTCTTAGTTTACCCTTTGGGCGTATCTCGGGATTCTTTGAGTTCCCATGTTTATGTGTCTACTTATATGGGAGATTCTCTTATTGTGGACCGCGTGTATCGGTCGTGTTTGATTGCACTTAGTGGTTTTGAGACCAGAGCCGATTTATTATTACTCAACATAGTAGACTTTGATATTATTTTGGGCATGGACTAGTTGTCACCCCATTATACTATTCTTGATTGTCACGCTAAGATCGTGATGCTGGCTATGCCAGGTTTACCGCAATTAGAGTGGAAAGATACCTTAGTGTATACTCCCAGCAGAGTTATTTCATTTTTTAAAGCTCAACGAATGGTTGAGCAAGGGGTGTGACGTGTATCTAGCTTATGTGAGAGATGTCTGTATTGATACCCCTACAGTTGAGTCAGTTCTAGTAGTGAGGGACTTTCCAGATGTGTTTCCAGCTGATCTTCCGGGCATGCCGCCCGACAGAGATATTGATTTTGGCATTGATTTGTTGCCGAGCACTCATCCTATCTCTCTTCCTCCAAATCGTATGGCTCCTGCTGAATTAAAAGAGTTGAAGGAGCAATTATAGAAGTTGCTTGATAAGGGCTTCATTCGACCCAATGTGTCACCTTGGGGTTCTCCTGTCTTATTTGTGAAGAAGATGGATGGTTCTATGCGGATGTGTATTGATTACCGCTAGTTGAACAAAGTTACAGTGAAGAACAGGTATCCATTGCCTCGTATTGATAATTTATTTGATCAGCTACAGAGTGCCAGGGTATTTTTCAAGGTTGATTTATGTTCCGACTATCATCAGTTGAAGATTCGGGAGCCAGATATCCCGAAGATTGCTTTCAGGACTCGGTATGGTCATTACGAGTTCCTTGTGATGTCATTTGGGCTGACCAATGCCCCATCAGCTTTTATGCACTTGATGCACAGCGTGTTCCGGCCTTATCTTGACTCATTCGTTATTGTGTTTGTTGACGATATTCTGGTGTACTCCTGGACTCGGGGGGATCATGAGCCGCACCTGATGACTGTGCTTCAGACTTTGAGAGAAAAGAGGTTATATGCAACATTTTCAAAGTGTGAGTTTTGTCTAAACTCAGTGGCATTCTTGGGTCATGTAGTATCAAGTGATAGGATCCAGGTGGATCCGAAGAAGGTGGAAGCAGTGTAGAGTTGGCCTAGACCGTCATCAGCTACGGAGATCCGGAGTTTTCTTGATTTGGCGGGGTATTACCGTCATTTTGTAGAGGGATTCTCATCCATTTCAGCACCTATGACTAGGCTCACCCAAAAGGGTGCTCCGTTCAGGTGGACAAAGGCATATGAGGAAGGCTTTCAGAAGCTCAAGACAACTTTGACTACAGCCCCAATATTGGTATTACCTACAAGTTCGAGATCATATACTGTATATGGTGATGCATCGCGGATTGGTCTCAGTGCGGTATTAATGCAAGAGGGTAGGGTGATTGCCTACGCGTCCAGACAACTGAAGGTGCATGAAAATAACTATCCTATCCACGACCTTAAGTTAGCAACTATTGTTCATGCCTTGAAGATATGGCGACACTATTTGTACGGTGTTCCTTGTGATATCTACACCGATCACCGGAGTTTACAACATCTGTTCAAGTAGAAGGATCTTAATTTGCATCAGAGTAGGTGGTTGGAGCTACTGAAGGACTATGATATCACCATTTTGTACCACCCTGGGAAGGCCAATGTGGTGGCCGATGCTTTGAGTCGGGCAGAGAGTTTGGGAAGCTTAGCATATCTACCAGCAGTAGAGAGGCCCATGGCATTGGATGTTCAGGCCTTATCCAGCCAGTTTGTGAGACTGGATATTTCTGAGCCGAGTCGAGTATTGGCTTGTGTGGTCTCTCGATCTTCTCTTTATGATCGTATCAGGGAGCGTCAGTATGATGATCCCCATTTGCTTGTCCTTAAGGACACAGTCCAGCACGGTGATGCTAAGGAGGTCACTATTGGGGATGTTGGTGCATTGAGGATGCAGGGCAGACTATGTGTGCCTAATGTGAATGATTTGCATGAGTTGATTCTCCAGGAGGCTCACAGTTTGCGGTACTTCATTCATTCGGGTGCCGCGAAGATGTATCAGGACTTGAGGCAGCATTACTGGTGGAGGAGGATGAAGAAGGACATAGTGGAGTTTGTGGCTCAGTGTCTAAATTGTCAGCAAATTAAGTATCAGCGGCCAGGTGGATTGCTTCAGAAAATAGATATTCCAGAGTGGAAATGGGAGTGGATCACTATGGATTTTTTTGTTGGACTCCCACGGACTCAGCGGAAGTTTGATGCAGTTTGGGTGATTATGGATAGGTTGACCAAGTCATCTCATTTCATTCCTGTGATGACTACCTATTCTTCCGAGCAGTTGGCTCGAATTTATATCCACGAGATTGTCAGGCTTCATGGCGTACCAGTATCTATCATCTCTGACCGGGGTACACAGTTTACATCACGGTTCTGGAGGGTTGTACAGCAGGAGTTGGGTACTCGAGTTGAGCTGAGCACAACATTTCACCCTCAGACGGACGGATAGTCCGAGCGCACTATTCAGATACTTGAGGATATGCTTCGCTCTTGTGCGATAGATTTGGGGGTGCCTGGGATCAGTTCTTTCCACTTGTGGAGTTTTTCTACAACAATAAGTCGAGCATTCAAATGGCACCGTATGAGGCTTTGTATGGTAGGAGGTGTCGCTCTCTAGTGGGTTGGTTCGAGCTGGGTGAGGCTAAATTATTGGGTACAGACTTAGTTCCGCACATGTGGTTGGCGCAGAAGTGGGCAAGGGGCTCACCTGCGAGACCACAGAAGTGGCCAAGTTTCCGCAGGTGCGGAAGGCCTGGGCAGAGTCCTTAAATGCGAGACTTAGCGAAATTTGCTTCAGTTCATCATTTTGAGCTCGGCTTTGGCAATTTCTTGAGAGCATTTTCGAGGGATTTCGTGAGGTAAGTCCCTTGTGCTTATTTTTGATCAATAATCTTGCTTCCCCATTTATTTTTCCACCTAGTTAGTGTGTATTTAAGGTAGAATTTGGGAGTTTGAGGCTAAGGATTTGGAGAGTTTGATTTTGGGTTTTGAGTGGTCATTCGAGGTCGGATTTTGATAAATTTGGTATGGTTGAACTCATGAGTGAATGGGCTTTCGGATTTTGTTGTTTTTTACCGATTCTGAGACGTGGGCCCGGATCGACGTTTTTGGAAGGATTTCGGAAATTTTTGTTAAAGTCTTGATTTCATTAATTAGATTAGTCTAGTATAGTTGTATTTATGATATGTAATTGTTTTGGCTAGATTTGGGCCATTCGAAGTCGGATATTCATGGAAAAAACATTGTTACCGATTGATTGAGCTTGGTTCGAGGTAAGTGTCTTGCCTAACCTTGTGTGGGGGAAATCCCCTTAGGATTTGGTACTGTCGTGATATGTGAGCGCCGTGTACGTGAAATGACTAGTACGTATATGGGATATTTGTTAAAAAACCCGATTTATGTTACTGAGTAGCAACCTGTATTTCCTTTAGTTTGAGTTATACTGTTTAAATGAGTATTAGTCTGTTTTCATTCTTAATTAAGCTATTCCAACATGCGTAGTTATCTTGTTTAGTCTAATATCACATGTCTAAATGCCCTAACTGCTTATTTGAACTCTGTGAAGCATGCCTAGTTGATTTTCAGCTTTTCCTTGTTCTTTATCACAAATAGCTGTAAAATTCTTGATGTTAACTATGGTATTTATCCGTTGAGCTGTGTGTTTACTTTTGAGACTACGAGGCATTTCCTTGGGAGTTCTCCCTGCATATTTACTTTTGTTACTACAAGGCAGTTACTCGGGAGTTCTCCATGCATGTTTACTTTTGAGACTACGAGGCGGTTTCTCGGGAGTTCTCCCTGTACATTTACTTTTGAGACTACGAGGCAGATCTTCGGGAGTTCTCTTTGCACATTTACTTTTGAGACTACGAGGCGGTACCTCGGGAGTTCTCCTTGCATATTTACTTTTGAGACTACGGGGTGATACCTCGGGAGTTCTCCTTATATATTTACTTTTGAGACTACGAGGTGGTACCTCGGGAGTTCTCCGTGCATATTTATTTTGGGACTACGACACGGTATCTCGTGAGATCCCCTGTTGTTTATCCCTGTGCGTTGCATTGTTATATCGCTGTTTTTTATTTTTATTAGATTCTAGTCTCTTGTTATATTGTTATATTTTCCTGCTTTATTTATTATATACCAGTGGGCCTGACCTGACCTCGTCACTACTCTACCGAGGTTAGGCTTGGCACTTACTGGGTACCGTTGTGGTGTACTCATGCTACTCTTCTGCATATGTTTTTGTGTGCAAATCAAGGTGCTTCTTATGATCCCCGCTACTAGCTGAGAGTGCTTGCTGTTGTACGGAGACTTCATAGTATATCTGTCGCGTCTACTGACCTCGGAGTCCCCCTCTATTCTCTCCTATGTCATTTACCTTCCGTACTTCTTTTGATAGACTCTGACGTATAGAGATACTAGTTCCCTTCTGTAGCTTATGACTTATGATGTTTCAGGTTTTGGGAAGACTGCGTATTATAGAGTATTAGTTAATGTACATGCCAAGCGACATTGTTATTAGTTATTCAGTTATCCACTGCTGTTAGTAGCCAAGTTTTACTTTTATTTTTGTTATATTTCCACAATTTGTTAGGCTTACCTAGTCGTAGAGACTAGGTGCCGTCACGGCGTTATACGGAGGGAGTTTGGGACATGACAAGAAGTTATTGATTTCATATGGGATCACATCATTTGTCGGTTTGGAGTACAAAAAGAAATTGCTTGTGACACTGGGCCACAATTTATAGGTTCCAAAGTCACAAAGTTTTTGGAAGGATTGAAGATAAAAAGGATTACATCTTCTCCATATCACCCAATTGCTAATGGATAAGCGGAGTCAACCAACAAAGTTATAATCCAAAACCTGAAAAAGAAATTGGAGGATGTAAAAGGTAATTGGTTAGAAGAGCTACCGGGAGTGTTATGGGCATATCGAACAATAGTGAAGTCAAGCACGGGAGAAGCACCCTTTTCACTTATGTGCAGTGCGGAAGCTTTGATTTCGGTGGAGATTGGGGAATCTACAATAAGGTTGTCCCAGGCAAACGAGGAAACAAATAGTGAAGCATTGCTGATTAGGTTAGATTTGCTTGAAGAACATCGGAATTTAACATATGTGAGGATGGTGGCACAAAAGTAAATGATGGAAAGATATTATAACCGGAGAGAACGAGAGGTTAATGCCGGGAAGCTAGGACCAACATGAGAAGGACCTTACCGGGTTTCAACTATAACCGGTAAAGGTTCATATCTGTTGGAAAATCAAGATGGGGTAAAATTTCCAAGCAACTGGAACGTGACTCATCTAAAAAAGGTATTACTTCTGAAGATCCTTCGTCCAGTTTTTGTACCAATTGGGTTTTTATGGTAAGGTTTTTAATGATTCAGCAACGTAAATCATACTGCGAGGAAAGATCATCAACGATAGCAAGAACTCCAGATTTTGAATTCTCATACTTAGCATCCGAACACTGGGGGAAACTATTGTATATTATAGCACTAAAAGTGTCACAAAGACCGGGGATTGTTAGAACTGGAAGATCAGGCCCGTAGAAATAAGTTGTACAAATTAGCTACATGTATTGACAACTTTATTTACTTAAGCAAATCAAATAAATTGTTATGTAAATGTACTTTTAGAAATGAAAGGAATAAATTAAAGTCCTTTTGTTTTATCTTATTTCTTGTCCAAATGATAAGTTAAAAACTTTTTTTATTTGAAAGTTAGTTAAGCTCCAAATGTATATTAAAGTACTAAAAGTGTCACGAAGACCAGGGACTGTTGGAACCAGGATATATCCTATCATGACAAATAAGTTGTACAAGTTGACCATATGTATTGGAAGCTTTATTTACTTGAGCAAATAAATATTTATGTAAATGTACTTTTAGAAATGGAAGGGATAAATTAAAGTCCTTTTGTTTTTATCTTCTTTCTTGTCCAAATGATAAGTTAAGTTCTTTTTTCATTTGAAAGTTAGTTAAACTTTAAATGCTTGTGCCGGAATGAACAAGAGGCGTCCTCTTCAAGAGTACTGTAAATATAAGGACCCTCTCTTATGAAACCCTCATATTCAAAGGGTAGACACCAGGAGTATGAATGCCCGGTATTAAAAGTCATCGGATGTTAGAAGTTCCTGAACTTTATCAAATAATAATATAAAAAATATTTTGCACGAAAATTGGGAAAAATGTCTTTTATTTATGAAAATGACAAACGGAATTGAAGTTTTGTCATAATTACAAGAAAGATATATATATTATATCAATTGGTTTTGCCGGCAAAGTGCGAAGGAAAAAAGGTCTCTTCTGCATCTTTTGCAAATGAAGGTTGTTCCGTATCCGGTTCAGTACCTTCATCTTTATCTTCTTTTTCAGCCTCCTATTCGGTTCCTGAGTACTCTAAGCTTGTGCTCAAAGAGCTTAAAGCAGTGGGCTGAGCAAGAATGTTGTTGAAGGCAGTCGTCTCTAGTTAGAGAGCTTCAGCGATGCATCCATCCATATTCGAAATACCTTCCTTGGATTACTCTAATCTTCCTCCTCATCTGCTAAATTTCATAAGTCTTCTTGAAGAGGAAAAAATTTTCTTGGTCTTGCACTTTAGCTTGAAGCCTCTCAATTTTGGATTGCAGATGTTCGTTTTCATCCCTCACGATGCCATAGGTTTGGTTAAGGTCAGTATTTGCCCTCGGATGTTCATAGTTCTGCTCCATGAGCTTTTTGAACCTTTCTTCCATTCTGGCTCTCTTATCCTCGGCAACAGTAGCCTCCTAGGTTTTGGAACGCAAGCTTGCTTCCAGATTAGTGATTTTTCCATGGAAGCAGACTCACGTTTTGCTGCCACAATCACGACATCCTATAGCTCAACCCACTTGGTCTTTAAATCCTTAGTCTCTTCGTGCAGTTGAGCGGCCTCTTGGATGTGGACCATTTTCTCTTGCTCGGATTTCTCCAATCGGGCTTTGAGCTCACTCATTTGAGAAAAATTTACTTCTAACACTGGGAGGCGCTCATCGAGTTGATCTCTTTCAGCATCAAACTGATCCCATTTAACGGTGAGTGCTTCTTTGTCCAAAATCATCTTTTGTAAGCGCTCAGAGGCTAGAAGGTTGACCTATATGGTCAATGATTAAAGTTATAAGGACAATATTGAGCATGAGAAAAGAAAATAAAAGAAGATTAAATTGATACCTGAGCATCAAGGTGTATGCTGTTATTGATCAGACACTCAGCAGAGATGGCGTCCATTTTCTTATAATATTTGTTCAAAGCTAGAGGCTTCAGGTAGTTGGATACCCCCACCATCTTGGAGAGTAAGTGGCACTCATTCTAAATCGTAATAATGACACTATATTTACCATTAGGGTTTCAGATGTGTGTCAGGAAAGTGTTCTCTATATTCCCATGATCGGGTGACCGTGGGGAGCAAACATTTTCTATTCGTTCAGTTGAGGCCGGTGGGGAGATAGCAGTTGAAGCTGTAGTGGTTGGTGTAGAAGTTGAAGTAGGAAGAACGTCAAGGATAGAAATCCACTAACCGAAAGCAACAGCGGGAGCCCAAATATGAGACTCAACGTTTTCAACTATTTCCATTTCTGTGAAGAGCGCTCGAATTTCTCCCAGTTGAGGATCCGGTTGAGCTAGAGGAAATATTTTTCTTCTTTAAAGAGTAACCGTCTTGTTATCATCAGTTTCTTCATCGTCAAGGACCACTGTGGTCGGTCCAATTGGAACTTCTTTTGTGGAAGGCTTCTCCCGAGTCTCAGCCGTAGAGGTACGCTTCCTTTTTGGGTTCTTATACTTAGGCTGGAAACTCAGGGAAGAGACACCTTCACCAAAAGCAAGAGAGACTTCACGAGTACTCTTCCGGTCAAGGATTGCTTGAATTTTCTGATGGGCCACCGTTTGGTCATGAGAAACCTCAACAACGGGGCAAATAGAAGACCCCTTTTGAAGGCCTGTGTATTGTGAATGTGAGTCAACAAATTAGTTCTAAATCATAATGAAGATCAAAATGAAAAACAAGGAGAACTTATACTTACCATGGTTCTTGGATTTCTAGTTAAATCTGGGTGCAATTTCCTTCCACGTACAAGAATTTGGTGTGGAAATGTCCAAATATTTTCTGTATCCATTGGGTCAGATTCTTAACCGAGTGCGGTTCCCACTGGGTAGCTAAAATAAAGGAAATAAAAGTTTTCAAAGGAGGAAATTCTCTTTAACACAATAGAAAAAAAAAGATATTTGCAAACTTACAAGCAAAGTTCCAAGATTCAGGAATAGAAAGAGTTGTTTCCGGGAGGATGTCCCTGGTAGCAATGACAATGAACCGTTCCATCCAACCATGGTCATTATCATCATCCAAACTAGTAACAATGGCATAGTGGCCGCATTTTCTGAGTTTGATCACGCCTCCACGAAAGTTCTTTGGGGAGTAGAGGTTGATCAAATGGGCAAGAGTGAGGGTTTCTCCGGCCTGGGAGCATAATTTTTGAAGGCAAGCCACCGTAAGCCATATTAATGGGCTTACCCTAGCCAAATAGATCTGGTAATGGTGGCAAAACTCTATAATAATGGGATCAATCTCTTGACCCATCCTTACGGTAAAAGGGTATGTATAAACATACATAAACTATGGTTAGCTGAAGGTGACCATTTCCACTTCATTGGGGGCTAAGATTTCTATGTTATTCCAGTCACAATCTTCCTTTACAACACGAATGCTAATAGGAAGAATAAAAGAAGGATATCTGCGGATATGCCAATTTCTTTCATTCTTGGGGTTGATAGTTTCCTTTTGCACTTGAAGTTCTAACTCAGAGTGTAGTTGGGAAGGTATGATTGTGTTGTCGGTAGGAGGTTCGACATCAACTTCCTTAACTTTGTTCTTTTTAGAAGGGCCACCACCGATGAGAAGGCTAGAGTTTTCGGGGACAAAAGTAGTAGAAGACATAGTGGTACAAAGTCTGAGTAAGAAGATTTTATTAAGAAAAAGGGGTTTGCAGGAAATTCGAAGAAAAAGAATTAGTAAAAGTGAAAGGTAAAATTGTTGAGTAGTGGAGAAGTTTATAAGCGGCAGAATTCATGGTCATCATTATCTTGAAAACTGGAAAAACTATTTGCCGAATCACGGAATAACACGTGTTCAGGTTATTTAATGCAAGGAGTCGTGCGTCCTTTCAAGTATCAAAAACCGTTCAGGAACTTTCTCGCTATGAAAGGAGGTCTTATCTACTTCCCGGTAATACAACATTTTGTCACCAGAAAGTATGAGGACTATCTGCATAGGGTAAAATTGATAAACGACAGATGGATCTTCTGCGAGTTGACACATGAAAGTAATGACAGGTAAGATATGAGTCAACAAATAGCTGGCACCAGTTACAAATATGTGATCGGTGCTAAATAAGTTCTGAAGGCATTGGAATCGAGAACGGAGATTTGAAAGGAAGATACTGATTAGAAAAGACAGCATTTATTGAGCAGCTGTTACAAAGAATGTATGTATTACTGTTTGACCGTTATATAGCCATCAAGAGATGTTTTATTCATATTAAAGAAGGGCTTGATTTTAGGATCTTGTCTTTCTGAATAGAGCTATAAATAGGAGAATGCATATCCATTGTAAGACACGAAACATTATGTATACAAAAAAGGCAAAACTTGATCTTATTCCATAAATCAATATTCTTTACTTTGTTCTTCATATTGCTCTTGTTATTTCTTTCGGAAAAGTTCAGTCCACAGTCTGGCTTGTATTTTCTTTTAATTTGTTTTTCCATTAAGTTATTTATATTCTTGATTATTGTATATTCTTGTATCAAGATAATTCATGTGTCTATAAACCACGTTAACTATACTGTTTTACGGGTAAAAAATATATAAATTGAATATCATTGTATAGTTATTGAATATTTTCACAGATGTAGTGAATACTCTAAGGAGCCTTGACTAAGGACAAAGCTCAGGTATTAGGGGAGAAGTTGTTGGCTATGGGGGCCTGGAGGAGCAGTGGGGATGCGAGTTGCACGTGGACCACGACTGTGGAATTCATTAGAGAGGTTGCTAGAGAGGTGTTAGGGGTCACGAAGGGCTATCCGGGGGGTCACAAAGGGAACTGGTGGTGGAGTAGAGAGGTCCAAGGAAAAGTGGAAGCCAAGAAAACAACGTATGTGAAACTAATGGAGAGCGCCGATGAGGAGGAGATGAGGACGAATAAGGAGTATTATAAGAAGGCTAAGAAAAAGCCAAAGTTAGCGATCACGGCTAAGGCTGCAACATTTGAACGCCTGTATAAGGAGCTGGGGAGCAGAGGCGGTGACAAAAAACTATTGTGGCTAGCCAAAACTATAGAGAGAAAGGCTCGGGACCCGGACCAAGTGAGGTGCATCAAAGACGAGGAAGGTAAGGTCTTGGTAGAGGGGGAGTGTATTAGGCGCATGTGGCAGAGTTACTTTCATAAATTCTTGAATGAGGATGAGGATAGGATCATTGAGCTTGGGGGGGGGGGGG
>AWOL01S0061682.1:15891-47137 GCA_000715115.1 Nicotiana otophora
GGAAAACTCAAAAATCAAGCATGATTTTTGGTTTTGTAGACGTATTAAGGTTGAGGAGGTACTGCAGAATATGAGTAGGGGTAGGGAGACCAGACCAGACGAGATTTCGGTGGATTTTGGAAGAACGCGATCGGGTAGGCTTGGAGTGGCTTATTGGTTTGTTTAATGTTATTTTTGGGGCTCATGAAGTAGAAGTGGACATGAAGCTTGATACACAAGTTATCCCCGGGAGAGATAGTTTTAAGTATCTTAGGTATGTGATACAGGGTAACGGGGAGATCGGCGAGGATGTCGCACATTGTATTGGAGCGGGGTGGATGAAATGGAGGCTCACTTATAGTGTTTTGTGTGACAAGAATGTGCCACCTAGATTTAAGGGTAAGTTCTATAAAGCAGTAGTTAGACCGGCCATGTTGTATGGAGCCGAGTATTGGCCATTCAAGAAATCTCATGTCCAGAAGTTGAATGTAGTGGAAATGGGGATATTGAGATGGATGTGTGAGCATACCAGAAAATATAAAATTAGGAATGAGTGTATTAGGGTCAAGGTGGTTGTGGCTCCTGTAGAAGATAAGTTTTAGGAATAGAGTCTAAGATGGTTCGGACATGTGAATAGGAGAGACCATAATTCCCCGATTAGGAGGTGTGGAGGTTGACCATGGTGGGTCAGAGAGGGGTAGAAGGAGGCCTAAGAAGTACTAGGATGAGGTTATTAGGTAGGACATGGTGCTACTTCAGGTTACTGAGGACATGACCCTCGATAGGAGGGTGTGGAGGTCGAGGATTAGGGTTGTAGGTTGACATGCAGTTTAGAGTTTCGTCTAGTCTTTCTAGTAGTATTAGTACTAGTCTTGTATTTTCCTATTCCTAGCCCCTTCCTATAACACAATGTATCATTATTTCCAGCAACATTGACTCTATTCTAATAGCGTCGTATTCTTAAATCTTTGTTATTGCATGTGCACTATTTGCTTCCGTGTCTAATTACCTTGTTATTGTTACTGTCTATTTATGGCTTCATTTTCACTATTGTTGAGTCGAGGGTCTTTTAAAAATAGTCTCTCTACCGTCATAAGATAGGGGTAAGGTCTGCATACACTTTACCCTCCCCATACCCCACTTCTGAGATTTCACTAGGTTTGTTGTTGTTGCTGTTATTGTTGTTGTTGTTGTTGTAGTGAATACTCTAAGTTTTAAATTAAATATTATCTATATAAAAATGAATATGTCTCTTTATTTTAGTAATATTATTGTAAATGTATTGAATATATAAACTAAATATTATCTATGTTGTAAATTGAATATTGCTATTTATTGTGAGATTTATATTTAATTTTTTACTTTGAAGAGTTTATATTGTGCAAGGTAATGTGTTTTCTAGGAATATGATAAATTTGATTAATTGGCTTTGATTGGAGAGAAGTAAATAGCAATATGTAATTCACTATCACGAGTTATGGCTACATTTAAGGGATATTATCCATATATAACCGTAACTGTTACTATAAATAAGTTATATAAATTAATTATTACAAGGATTTTCAACCTTAGGATACATGGTGTAAATAGGCCCTATAGATAGGTATATGGCGTAATGTAACAACCCGGCCAGTCATTTTGAGTATCTTAGCCCTGTTTCCCCTATTTTATGCTTTCAATATGTGTATTTATGATTACGTGACTTGCGGGGTTGGTTGGTATGGTTTTAGGAAAGTTTTGGATTGATTTGGAATACTTAGTCCCTTGGTTAGAGGCTTAGATTGTAAGAGTTGACCGGAGTTTGACTTTTATGTAGATGACTCCGGAATATAATTTTGATGGTTCTAATAGCTTCGTATGGTAATTTTGGACTTAGGTATATGTCCGGATTCGGATTTGGAGGTTTCTAGGTTGTTTTGGGTTGAATTGGCGAATGTTGCAAAGTTGAAGGTTTAGAAGATTGATAGATTTGACCGAGGATTGACTTTGTAGATATCAGATTCGGATCGTGATTCCGAGAGTTGGTATAGGTCCCTTGTATCATTTAAGACTTTCATACAAAATTTGAGGTTATTCCGAGTTGATTTGACATGGTTCAACATGAATTTTAGAAGTTAAAATTTATTAGTTCATTAGGATTGAATTGAGGTACGATTCATAGTTTTGATGTTGTCTGGTGTGATTTGAGGCATCGAATAGGTTCGTGTTATGTTTTGGAATTGGTTAGTGTGTTTGGACGGGGTCCCGAGGGCCTCAGGTGTGTTTCGAATGGGCTACAGACTATTTCACCATGTTGTTTCTGATGTCTAGTGTTTCCTTCATCGCGATCGCGACTAAGGAGTCATGTTCACGTAGGTCATTTTGACGTCTGACAGGTTTGTTCTTCACGTTCGCGAAGATGGGGACGTGTTCACGAAGATTTATGGAGGCAGTGATACGCGATCGCGAGATGATCTATGGTTCGCGTAGAAGGGGAGGTCGGCAGGGCATCAGGCGTTTACTCTTCTCGTTCGCGTAGGCATATGTTGGGTTGTTGGGTTGGTCGTCGCGTTCGAGAAGAAGGATTATGGCAGTTGGGTGAGTTGTTATTCGCGATCGCGAAGAATTTTCCGCGATTGCATTGTGTATACCTGGGCAAACCTGTTTAATACTCTATGTTGAGGGTTTTTGGTTATTTTATCACATTTTGCGTCAGAGAGCACGGTTTTGGGCCATTGTGGTAGGAATTTTCACGATTTGGATTGGAGTAAGTATTGTTTTCTCGGATTTGTTTAACATTTCATAATTCCAACCTCAATATTTGTGTTTGATTGATGATTTGAATTTGAGAAATTGGGGATTTTAGTAAAAAAAAAACATTAAAACATGAATTGATGATTTAAAGGCCGATTTATGGTTGGAATTGGATGGTTTTCCTATGGTTGGACTCTTATCGGAATGGGTCTCCGAAATTTGTGAGTTTTGTCGGATTCAGGGGTGCAGTCTCGAGGTTGATTTTTGAGTTGACCTTTTGATTTTAGTTAAAGATTGAAGCTTTATTATTCGGAATCGTTTCCTCTAGCTTTTAGTTATGATACTAAGTTATTTTGGCTAGATTCGAGCCGTCCAGAGTTGGATTTGCGCGAGAAGGGCTTACTAGTGGATTGATTTAGCTTGTTTGAGATAAGTATCTTGCCTAATCTTGTGTGGGGGAAATACCCCTTAGGTTCTAGTCCTAGTTATTGGTTTCTATGATGTGATAAGAGATATGTACATGATGTGACGAGCGTGTATACAGGTACTATGTGTGGTTTTGACCGGAAAAGACCGTAGGCTATTAATATGCCTTAATGTGATAATAAACTTTATATGAAACTTGTGAAATAACTTTATAACTATTTTATCATGATCATTTTATTGACTTAGCCATAGACATGATTTATTTATTAAACACTCCTCCGCTGTTATGACTATTTGCTACATTCTCGTGCACGGTTGTTGAAAGTTGTGAACTTATACTTTGATGATATTTTGGCACCATTGTTGTGATATTGTGGCACGTGGCATTATTGTTTTGTGATACCGTGGCACTTGTGGACATTTTGAGCGGATTGATTGAGGGTTTCAACACGAGGTTTTTGCCGTGCGATTTGTCTATGGTTGTGCACGTGCGGCAAAATAAGGGTGGAGTTATTTCGGGCTGCCCACATGGCGTAATAAGGGTGGCTATATGCTCATATGGCGAAATACGGGTGGCATATCATTTTTACATGCACATGCCGTGTAATAAGGGTGGCATTGTTGATGATGTTATGTGATATTTCGGGGTGTCCTTATTGTTGTTGTGATTGTGCTGAGACGGGGTTGTTGAGTTTATTTCATAATATTTTATGAAAGCTTATGTTTGCCCTTATTTTAGTTAATGACTGTATTTGACATTTCATCACATGCCTTACCTCTATTTTATGTTTCATGATCAAAGATGGGGTTTACTACCTTGAGTTGTTGTTACATGTTCTAAAGAGCTTGTGATTACTATTTTCAGTTATATTTCAATAATCAATATTCTTTGATATATTCATTGCACAGGTTATTTTTCTAGTGAGTACCAACCGACTTGTACCTCGTCACTACCCTACCGAAGTTAGTGTTGATACTTAATATGTACCGATTATGGTGTACTCATAATATACTTCTGTACATTTTTGTACATATCCAGGTACTTCGGACCGGAAGGAGAGAGAATGAGACATTACATGCATGAGAGACTTCAAGGTATTCCTGCATGATCTAACCGCAGACCATGGAGTCACCCTCTTATTTCATTTCTACTATTTATGTATTTCAGAAAATACTGTATTTTTTAGATGTCCTCGTGTATTCAGTTAGTGCTTGTGACTCTGTACCAATTAGTTCTAGGAAGTTATGTTGAGTATTGCCGCTTAGGCTTGTATTACCCCTATTTCCACATTTATGTTAAATTTTATTTCTTTAAATCATGCTTTTATTATTTTAAATAATGTTAAGTGACCGGCTTACCTAGTTTGGAGGCTAGGTACCATCACGACTCATAAGGAGGGATTTTGGGTCGTGACAAGATATTATCAAAGCTCTAGGTTCATAGGTTTTATAAGTCATGAGCGAGTTTAGTAGAGTCTTGCGGATCGGTAAGGAGACGTTTGCACTTATCTTTGAGAGGCTACAGAACTATTAGGAAATTTCATTTCTTTCATTCCTTTTCATGCGAATTTATTGATTTTGGAGATTGAGCTTTTGTCTTTCTATTCTCTCATAGATGGCGAGGATCCGCACTATCGGATCAGCTGAGCATACACCAGCGCCCGCTTCTAGAGCCGTGAAAGGCCAGTGCCGAAGTACAGGCAGAGGAGGGCTACGTGCTACAAATAAAGCACCTGCCTGAGAAGCAGTTGAGGATCCAATAGTATCTCCGATTGGGGAGCATGCACGTGAGACGCATGTTGCTACCCTAAGACTCCAGGAGATTCTCGCACATTTCTTACGCATGTCTGGTACCTTGGCTCAGGCGGGATTGATTCTAGTTGCACTAGCTACTTCTCAGGTGGGGGGAGGAGCTCAGAGTCCCGCCGTCTGGTACAGCCCGTGATCGCGGTTCGACTTGAGTTCTAGCCAACAGCGTCAGAGGCGGAGCAGAAGAGGTTAGAGAGGTTCAAGAAGTATGATCCTCCTACTTTCAGTAGCACAATTTCCGAGGGAGCACAAGGTTTTCTAGATTAGTGTCACTGTATTTTGCGCACTATGGGCATAGCTGAGGTGAGCGGGCTTGATCTTACCACTTTCCAGCTGACGGGGTTAGCATATAGATGGTGGTGGGCTTATGCAGAGAATAGGCTGGTTGACGCAACACCACTTACTTGGGCTCAATTTTTTGATTTTTTTTAAGGAGTTCATTCCACAGACCCTCATGGATGCGTGGCGCATAGAGATATAGTCTATAGATTTATCTAGGGACTCAACTATGGTCTTAGATTTGGGATGGTGCGGGAGCTGGAGATTGATACTTCATTCTAGCAGGTTGTGTAGATTGCTAGGAGATTAAAACGTAATCGTGCTCAGGAGAGGGAGGATAGGTAGTCCAAGAGGCCTCCTGGTTCTGGAGGAATTAGGTTCTCCTACTTAGGGGGTAAGATCCGTCATGGTAGAGGTTTTGTCAGTCGAGTAGTTTATTGTCAGTCGAGTAGTTTAGTCTGCACTTTAGGTTACTTGTGGGGCTCCAGTTAGTCAGGGACTTCAGGATACTTATATGGGATAGCTATCTTTCAGTACACCTTCTGCAGTGGGTTGCTCTAATAGCTATTCTAGCCGACTGAGTCAAACTTGGTTCCAGCAGCCATGCCTGCCGAGAGGATGTTTAGAGTGTGGTGATATTAGGCACATTATGAGGGATTGTCTCAGTCATAAGAGGGGTGGACCTCCATAGGGTACATAGGCCATGGTTGCCACTCTAGTTGCTACTCCACCTGCACAGCCAGCTAGGGGTGGAGTATAGGCGGGTAGAGGTCGTCTTTGAGGGGGAGGCCAGGCCTATTGTTATGCATTTTCTGGTAGGACCGAGGTAGTTTCATCAGATATTATCATCACAGGTATTGTTCCGGTCTGTCATAGAGATGCATCAGTTCTATTTGACTATGGTTCCACTTATTTGTATGTGTCATCCTATTTTACTTCATATTTAGATATGTCTTGTGATTCTTTGGATATCCCTGTTTATGTGTCTATGCCTATTGGAGATTCTATTATGGTAGACCGTGTATATCAATCGTGTTTGGTCACTATCGGGGCTAGTGAGATTAGGGTTGACCTTCTACTACTCAATATGGTGGACTTTGATGTAATTTTGGGCATGGACTGGTTGTCACCATATCACGCTATTCTGGATTGTCATACTAAGACCATGACGTTGGCCATACCGGGGTTATCGAGGTTAGAGTGGAGAGGTACATTGGTTCATGTTCCTAGTAGAGTGGTGTCCTTTCTGAAGGCATGTCGAATGGTTGAGAAGGGGTGTTTGGCATATTTAGCCTTTGTGAGGGATGTACGTGTTGATACTCGTACCGTTGAGTTAGTTCCGGTAGTGAGAGATTTTTTAGATGTATTCCCAGTAGAACTACCAGGCATGCCACTCGATAGGGATATTGATTTCGGTATTGACCTGGTGCCGGGAACTAAGACCATATCTATTCGACCATATCGTATGGCACCAATGAAGTTGAAGGAATTAAAGGAACAACTTCAGGAGTAGCTTGATTAGGATTTCATCAGGCTTAATTTCTCACCTTGGAGGTTCTCCAATTCTATTTGTGAATAATAAAGATGGCTCTATGAGGATGTGTATTGACTACAAGCAGTCGAATAAGGTTACAGTCAAGAACAAGTACCCACTACCGCGTATTGATGATTTGTTCAATCAGCTTCAGGGTGCTAAGGCATTCTTGACGATTGACTTGAGATCGAGGTACCATCAACTGAAGATCCGAGCTTCAGATAATCTGAAGACGACTTTCAGGACCCACTATGGTCACTATGAGTTTCTGGTAATGTCTTTTGAGCTGACTAATGCCCCAGTAGCCTTCATGCACTTGATGAACAACGTGTTCCAGCCATATCTTAATTCCATCATCATCGTGTTCATTGATGATTTATTGGTATATTCTCGCAACCGGGAGGACCATGAGTAGCACTTGAGGATTGTGCTCCAGAATTTGAGGGAGAAGGAGTTATATGCTAAATTCTCCAAGTGTGAGTTTTGGCTCGATTCAGTGGCATTTGTGGGCCACGTGGTGTCCAGTGAGGGGATTAAGGTGGATCCAAAGAAGATTGAGGCAGTTCAGAGGTAGCCTAAACCGTCTTCTACTACTGAGATCCGAAGTTTTCTAGGCTTGACTAGGTATTATCACCGTTTCATGGAGGACTTCACGTCCATTGAAACACCTTTGACTATATTGACCCAAAAGGGTGCCCCATTCAGGTGGTCTAATGAGTGTGAGGAAATCTTTCAGAAACTCAAAACTGCCTTAACCACAACTCTAGTTTTGGTTTTGCCTTTGGCATTGGGTTCTTATACAATTCATTGTGATGTTTCATGGATTGGCATTAGGTGTGTGTTGATGCATGAGGGTAGAGTGAATGTTTACGCTTCGTGTCAGTTGAAGCCCCGTGAGAAGCACTACCCAGTGCATGATTTGCAATTACCAAGCCATAATTCACGCGCTGAAGATTTGGAGGCACTATCTCTACGGTGTGTCATGTGAGGTGTTCGCGGATCACAGGAGTCTACAACACTTATTCAAGCAAAAGGATCTGAACTTGAGGCAATAGAGGTGGTTAGATTTATTAAAGGACTATAATATCATTATTCTTTATCATCCCAGAAAGGCCAATATGATGGCTGATGCTTTGAGTAGGAAGGTTGAGAGCATGGGTAGTCTTGCTTTTATTCCAGTTGGAGAAAGACCGTTAGCTTTGGATATTCAGGCCTTGGCCAATAGGTTCATGAGGTTGGAGGTTTCAGATCCCAACCGGGTTCTTGCTTGTGTGGTTTCACGGTCTTTTTTGTTTGAGTGCATCAAGGCGCGTCAGTATGATGATCCCCACTTGCTTATCCTTAAGGACATTATGCAACATGGTGACGCCAAGGAGGTTACTATTAGTGATGATAGGTTGTTCAAGATGCAAGGTCGTATTTGTGTGCCCAATGTTGATGGTTTGCAGGAGATGATACTTGAGAAGGCCCATAGTTTGCGGTATTCTATTCATCCGTGTGCCATGAATATGTATGATGATTTGAGGCAACAGTACTGATGGAGAAGAATGAAGAAAGAAATTGTTGGATATGTTTCTCGGTGTTTGAACTGTCAACAGGTGAAGTACGAGCATCAGAGATCGGGTGGTTTGCATTAGAGGCTCGATATTCTGGAGTGGAAGTGAGAGCGTATCAGCATGAATTTTGTAGTTGGACTTCCACGGACCTTGAAGAGGTTTGACTCTGTGTGGGTAATTGTGGACAGACTGACCAAGACTTTATTCCATTCATGACTACCTACTCTTCATAGCAGCTGGCTCGGATTTATATTTGGGAGATTGTTTGCCTTCATGGTGTGCCAGTGTATATTATCTCAGATCGAGGCACGCAGTTCACATCACATTTTTGGAGAGTCGTGTAGCGCGAGCTAGCCACAAAGGTCGATCTGAGTACGGTATTTCATCCCCATACGGATGGACAGTCCGAGCGCACTATTCAGATATTGGAGGACATGTTACGTGCATGTGTTATTGATTTCAGGGGTTCATGGGATCAGTTTCTACCGCTTAAAAAGTTTGCCTATAATAACAACTATCAGTTGAGCATCCAAATGGCTCCTTACGAGGCCTTATATAGGAAGCGCTATAATTCTCTAGTTGGTTGGTTTGAGCATGGGAAGGCAAGGTTGTTTGGCACTGATCTGGTTTGAGATACTTTGGAGAAGGTGAAGTTGATATAGGAGCGGCTTCATACAACGCAATCCAGGTAGAAACGTTATGCTGATCGGAGGGCTCGTGATGTGGCATTCATAGTGGGTGAGAGGGTTTTGCTTAGAGTTTCGCCCATGAAAGGTGTGATGAGGTTGGTGAAGAAGGGAAAGTTGAGCCTTTGGTATATTGGCCTTGTTGAGATTCTTGAGAGAGTGGGTAAGGTAGCCTAATGAATTACATTGCTACCTAGCTTATCGGGAGTTCACCTAGTGTTCTATGTTTCTATGCTCCGGAATTATTATGGTGATCCGTCATATGTGTTAGATTTCAACTCAGTGCAATTGGACAAGGATTTAACCTATGTTGAGGAGCAAGTGGCTATTTTGGACAAGAAGGTCCGGAAGTTGAGGTCGAAGAACATTGCATCGGTGAAGGTTCGGTGGAAAGGTCAGCCAATTGAGGAGGCGACTTGGGATACCGAGCATGATATATAGAGCCGATATCGTCACCTTTTTGGCACTTTAGATATGTCTCTATACTCACTCGAAAACGAACATTTATTTGAGAGGGGGAGGATGCAACAACTTGACCGATTGTTTTGATTATTTTAGCCTTGTTTCCCCTATTTGATGCTTTAAATATGTGTATTTATGGTTACGTGACTTGCGCGGTTGGTTGGTGTGGTTTCGGGAAAGTATTGGATTGATTTGGGACATTTAGTCCCTTGGTAGGAGACTTAAGTTGTAAAAGTTGATCGGAATTTGACCTTTATGTAGACAACTCCGGAATGGTGTTTTGATGGTTCAAATAGCTTTGTATGGTAAGTTTGGACTTAGGTGTATGTACGGATTCGATTTGGAGTTTTCTAGGTTATTTTGGATTGAATTGACGAATGTTGGAAAGTTGAAGGTTTGGAAGGTTGATAGGTTTGAACGAGGGTTGATTTTGTAGATATCGGGTTCAGATTTTAGTTCCAAAAGTTGTTATATGTCTGTTGTATCATTTGGGACTGGCATGCAAAATTTGAGGTCATTCCGAGTTGATTTGATATAGTTCGGCATGCGTTTTATAATCATTAGTTCATTAGGATTGAATTGAGGTGTGATTCATAGTTTTGATGTTGTTTGGAGTAATTTGAGGCCTCGGGTAGGTTAGTGTTATGTTTTGGGATTGGTTGGTGTGTTTGGACGGGGCCTCGTGTGTGTTTCGAATGGGCTACACGATATTTCACCATGTTAGGACTACTGTTTCTGATGTCAAGGGTTTCCTTCATCGCGATCGTGACTAAGGAGTCGCGTTCGCGGATGTCATTTTGGTGTCTGGCAGGTTTGTACTTCGCGTTCGCAAAGATGGGGACGCATTTGCAAAGATTTGCAGAGGAATTGATACGCGATCGCGAGATGATCTACACGTTTGCGTAGAAGGGGAGACCGGCAGGGCATCAGGCGTTTTAACCTACACATTTACGGGTAGTGGAGCGCGTTTGTGTAGGCATATGTTGGGTGGTCATCGCATTCATGACTAGGATGTCACATTTGCGAAGAAGAATTCTTGTAGCTGGGTGAGTTGTTCTTCACGATCGCGATGGATGTTTCGCGACCGCGATGTGTATACCTAGGTAGACCTATTTAATACTCTATTTAGAGGGTTATGATTATTTTATCACATTTTGAGTTACAGATCTCGGTTTGCAATTTTGGAAGGAATTTTTATGATTTGGATTGGGGTAAGTATTTTTTATTCGAATTTATTTAAAATTAAATGATTCTAACCTCGACTTTAGTGTTTGATTGATGATTTGAATTGGAGAAATTAGGGATTTTAGTAAAAACTTTTCTAAAACATGAATTGATGATTTGAAGGCCGATTTGAGGTGGATGAATTTTGTATGGTTGGACTCATATCGTAATGGGTGCCCGAAATTTATGAGTTTTGCCGGGTTCTAGGGTGTGGGCCCAGGATTGACTTTAGAGTTGACTTTTTGATTTTAGTTAAAGATCGAAGATTTTTTATTCGAAATTGTTTCTTGTGACTTTTATTTATGATATTAAGTTTTTTTTGGCTAGATTCGAGCCGTCCGGAGGCAAATTCGCTCGGGTGGAACATACAATGCCTCATGATTCTCATGTTGGCAAGTGGCCATAGTTCATGTTCATATTATCACTTACTTGTACTTGCCATGGGTGATCATAGGACATTAATAATATTATTATATAAAAGAGTCAAAACTCATTTCATAATATCATACATTCTTTCATTTCATTGGCACTATTGGCCAAAAATGTTATTCTCATTCTTGGCACGATGGCCACATTTCTACATCTCATACTCGATTCTTTCACTTTCAAGCAGCATCCTAGGTTATCGATAAAATAACATTCATTGAAACATGAATTGAAGTCATAACATTTTGATACATAAACCACACTCGAAGACATTTTCGAGGCAGAGCATAATGTGATAGGAGCAATTGAATCACATTTTAAGCATATAATTTTCGACACAATACTTATTTGGAATAACTGAATATTTTAGGAATGACCCGAATCATGAGAAAATAAGAACTTGGTCCAACCATGCTTGAAACATACGAGGACATCATGAAATTCGACTCAACTGAGGGAGTTTAGACAGCATACCTAGAAAGAGCTTTTCGTGGTGTAACAATAACGTCCCGACACTCTGAACGATGTCAATCTATAGAAGGAGAGAGAATTACAAGTACGATCAGAGGAATTGGTATGGCAAGAGCTGCTACAATAATGGCCCATCCTTTCCCTCAACCAATTCAACAATAAAACTACCTAAGATTGCCCAAAACCCTCTTACCTATATGGTCTACTATCCTCACCCATAAACAACCAAATCCGAAATCGAAGAATTGGGGGAAGAAATTCTTACCTTTTAGAAACCCTTGCAAGTTCCTTTTGGTGAAATTCCAAGGCTTGAGAAAGATCTTGATGAACAAAGAACTTGGGGATTCCTTCTCTCTAGAATAGCTCTCCCCTCTCTCTAAATATCAGATAATCCCTCAAAAATAACCCCTATGGCTAGATAAAACAAAATGGGGTGGGGTTATAAAATTAGAAAAATGAAGCCCCAATGCAGATATGCGGTCACATATGCGACCGCATAATGCTTCTGCGGTCTGTAAAATGGACTGCATAATGGCCTTCAAGAATTGGGCACTTTTGTGCAGGTCTGCGGTCCGTAGATCAATTTTGCGGTCGCATAATGGACTACAGAACCTCCTTTAGAAATTTCTCATGCTGGTTCTGTGACGGATGTGCGGCCCGCAAAATGCATATGCGATCGCATAACTGACCGCAAAACAACCTCCAAAATTGGCTCATTTCTCTGCTTCACTCTTTGGCAGATCTGTGGCCCTCATAATGGTTTTGCGATCGCATAATTGACCGTATAAATGCCACGTTCTGCAAAATCATTTCCTCAACTCCCAAACGTACTGTACATCCCAAAACGTCCGTACCACGGCTCACTCACATTAGCCTACCTCGGCACCATCATTGCATTGAATTTGGGACAAAAATAACTCCTTTCTATTCTGTGTCAGTGGATTTGAATGCCTAAGATTTTCTTTGTTGGCCCCAAGTCCTTCATCACAAACGATTTGCTCAACTTCTTTTTAAGGACTGCAATTCTGGATTTATTCTTGCCAACAATAAGCATATCTTTCACATAAAGCAATAAGATAATAAAATCATCATCAGAGAACTTCTGGAAGAATACACAGTGGTCTGAAGAAGTTTTCTTGTACCCTTATTTTTCTATGACAGATTCAAACTTCAAATACCATTGCCTTGGAGCTTGTTTTAATCCATACAGGCTCTTTTTCAATTTGCAGACATAATTTTCTTTTCCCTTAGTTACAAAACCCTCAGGTTACTCCATATAAATCTCCTCATCTAAATCTCCATGAAAAAAGTAGTCTTTACATTCATCTGCTCAACCTCTAAATCTAGACTCGCGGCTAAGCCTAGAACCACATGAATATAAGACATCTTCACAACAGGGGAGAAAATTTCATCAAAGTCAACTCCCTTCATGGCGTCATCATAATTCTCTTTGTATCTTGCATGTCGTCATCATAATTCTCAGGTTCTCCCATATCAGTCAGAAGTACATACTCATTAGGAGGATAGCACATGGATTTTTGCCTCTCTAATGTAGATCTTCTAAGAAAGGTTTCAGGAGCATTCAAATTAGTTACCTGAGCAGGAATTAGTTGCTGATCAACCACAACTTCATCAACTGGAGAATCCATAACATCTACACCATCATGATCATTTTTATCGGGGTATCAAGTTGCTTAGCCATATTTATAAAAATGTGGGAGAGGGTGGTGGAGCTGAGGGTGAGGAGAAGTGTGCCTATTTTCGAGAACCAGTTTGGGTTTATGCCGGGGCGTTCAGCTACAGAAGTCATTCACATTGTTAGGAGATTGATGGAGCAGTATAGGGAGAGGAAGAGGGACTTGCATATGGTGATCATCGACTTAGAAAAGGCCTATGATAAAGTCCCGAGTGAGGTCATGTGGAAATGTTTAGAGGCTAGAGGTGTACATGTTGCTTACATTAGGGCAATTAAAGACATGTATGATGGAGCTAAGATCCGGGTGAAGACAGTGGGAGGGGACTTGGACTACTTTCCGGTCATGATGGGGTTGCACTAAGGGTCGGCACTCAGTCCCCTGACAATTGACGTATTGACGCGCCACATCCAAGGGGAGGTGCCGTGGTGCATGTTATTTGCAGACAACATTGTATTGATTGACGAGATGCGAGGTGGTGTTAACGCGAGGTTAACGGTATGGAGGCAAACCCTAAAGTCTAAAGGTTTCAAGTTGAGTAGGACTAAGATAAAATACTTAGAGTGTAAGTTCAATGGAGTGACTCAGGGAGTGAGTGGGGAGGTGAGGCTTGATTCACAAGTCATCCCTATGAGAGAAAGTTTTAAGTACATTGGGTCTATTATACATGGGGATGGGAGATCGACGAAGATGACACACATCGTATTGGAGCTTGTCATGCAACAAAGTAGTGTTGGGCGATGTGGTGTAATGCTAGGATCTCTTGTGGTGAGCGTTGAGTAAGGATTGTGGTGTTCTAGCAAGGGAAAGTATCAACTTGAGGGTAATTCAAAAAAACTCGGTGAAATCAATATCTTCATTGTCTTGGGTTCCTTCATGTGCAATAGGTGCCTTAGCAATAGAAACTGGATCAATACCAACTAATCTCTCATTTCTCTAAGAATCTATCTTCTCAGCTTTGCCAATATCTTCAATAATCTGGTCTTTAAAGAATACTTCATCACGACTTCTATTAAGTTTATTGTCAATAGGAGCATAAAAACGATACCCAAACTCATCTTGACCATAACCAATAAAGATACACTACTTAGTTTTGACATCCAGTTTCGATCTCTCATCTTTAGGAACATGTACACAAGCTTTACACCCAAAAACTCTCAGGTGATCATAAGAAACATCTTTGGCAAACCAAACTCTGTCTAGGACATCACTATCCAAAGCAACAGTATGAGACAAATTGATAACGTAAGCAACAATGTTAAGTGCTTCCGGCCAAAATGTATTTGGAAGTTTAGCCTCTGAATTCAAGCATCTAACTCTCTCAACTAGAGTTCTATTCATCTTCTCTGCCAAACCATTCAATTGAGGCGTCTTGGGTGGAGTTTTTTGATGATGAATTCCTTGTTCTTTGCAATAGTTATCAAAGGGGGGCCACAATATTCACCACTATTGTCTGCGCGAATGCATTTTAATTTCTTCCCCGTCTGTTTCTTAGCTAAGGCCTAAAATTCCTTAAACACGCCAATTGCTTAATCTTTAGATTTCAAAGGATACACCCAGAGCTTATGAGAATGATCATCAATGAAGGTCACAAAGTAAAGTGCACCACCTTTTAACTTTACTTTAAAAGGACCACAAAAATCAGAGTGTACTAGCTCCAATAATTTAAGCTTTTTCTAAGGAGGATGGCTATAAAAGGAAACCCTTTTCTGTGTGCCAGCTAAACAATAGATACACTTTTTCAGCTTTTCTTGTTTCACTCCAGAAAGCAAACTTTTCTTAGCCAAATATGTAATCCCCCTCTCGCTCATATAACTCAATCTTCTATGCCACAATTCTGATAAAGTGTCACTTTCCACCAGATTTATGAAGTCATTAAGAATAGAGCCTTGTGTCACATATAAATTAGAAGACTTAACTCCTCAAGCCACTACTAATGAGTACTTGGTGAGCTTCCATTGGCCATTAAAGAGAGCATTATGGCAACCTTCATCGTCTAATCTTCCTACGGAGATCAAATTGAAAGGAAAGTCTAGAGCATTTTTGACATTTTGAAGAACTAACGTTGATCCATTATTAGTTTTCAAACAAATTGTGCCAACACCAAACACCTTAACTTCACTGGCATTGCCCATCTTTAACACTCCAGAATCAACAAGAGTATAAGATGAGAAAAAAAATCTTTTCTTGGTATGACATGTGAGATAGCTCCAGAATCTACTATCCAGCTCGTCTCATGGGATACCAAATTGATGACGTTTTCATCATAAGCTAAAAGAAGATCATCTCAAACAATAGTAGCAACATTGTTCTTGTTATTTTCATTTTTTTTATCCTTCTCTAATGTCTTGCTTCAACTTGTGGCAGAATCTTTTGATATGCCCTTTCTTTCCACAGTGGTTGCACGTAATATTATGGTATTTGGACCTTGACATACTTCTACTTATACCTCTATTCCTCGAACCTCTATTTCTATCTCCCCCCCGGTCTTCTGTAACCAAGATATCTCTTGTGAGGACGAACCCTGAGAGTTTCTCCTTAACCCTGAGATTTTCTCCTTACTTACGAGTTCAACACACCACTCTTGACATATTCCATGTCACCTTACCTCGAGGAGTTGAATTTGTCAAAGAAACACGAAGCATTTTCCAAGAGTCTGATAGAGTATTTAGAAGCCAAAGTCCTTGTATCTCTTTATCAAAATTAACCCACATTCCAAACAGTTGATCAAGGACACTGTATACGGGTAAATTCGAACTCATGATTTGACCGATCATCCAACACGACAGTTTGGAATCGAGAGATGGTGATAAGATCCTAGAGATCGGTTCCTGCCTTGTCGAATTAGCCACCGAAATCACCAGACTTACATTCGAGTTTACCGAGTTCATAACCGATCCCGGTTATAACAGCTTCAAGGAACATATTGCCAGCTTATCCGACCAGGTTTCGAAATTCCCGCAACTAACCGGACATTACGGCGGAAATCATAAAACATACCAAAAAAGGGACCAATGGTCAGCAAATCAAGGGCCTTTTACCTTTTATAGAATAATACCTTAAAAGTAGGCTCCTCTAATATATAAAGGGGGCCTCATAATTGATGAAGGACATTGTAACATACACTCATAAGCAATACATTACCGTTATTCTTTAAGTTCTTATTCTTTGGTATCTTGGTGTCGATCAAAGTACATTCAGCTCGAGGATGGCCAACTTTCCTAGGCTGAAATTATCCAATTCTTGTGGTTTGTAGTTAATTTATCGTTATTTATTTCAATTGCTATCAAATTTATCATTTAGTATCAAATTTATATGCATATCCTTTAAACCACTAACAAATTCAATTGTTATCCAATTTTAAGGGTAAACAGTTTGGCGCCCACCATGGGGCTAAGGATAATAGCGGCGATTTGATACAAATCAACATAACACACCCCTTTTTACACTTGCTCTTTGAATTATTTCTGATTTCAGGTCAGGATCGAAATGTCAAACCCACTGCATGTCCCTCTAAACATAGACACAGAATCCAGCCACCATGGCAGGAACAACAATGCAGCGCTCGATAACGAGATACCCACGGTTAATCCTGGTAGAATCCCGATGGCGGTTCCCATCGACACATGTTCGCATGTGGCCATCGACACAAATCAGCCTACCCACCCCAAAAACAGCGTGCGAAGGAAAGTATGTTCGATCGCCCAGAACACACAAAACGGCGAAAATGATGGGATCAACCTACGTATGATCTTCGAAATGCTACAGTCCCAATAGGTGGCGATAACTCAATTGCAGAACCAAGGTCGAGCACCGAGCAGAATTGAACCCGAGCTCCCCAGGGAAGCTATCCGCAGGAATGAACCGATCATAGAAAGGACGAACGAAAATGAATCAGGATCTAACCCTGAGATCATAAGAATACCGAAGAACTGACAAAACGAATAGAATCAGGGGAAAAGCAAATCGAAGCCAATGATAAAAAGGTGGAAACCTACAATTCCAGGGTCGACCAAATCCTGGGAGCACCACCAATACTGAAGAGCCTAGATTCCAAGAAATTTATTCAGAAACCTTTTCCCCCGAGCGTGGCTACAAAGTCAATCCCCAAGAAGTTTTGCATGCTTGAGATTCCTAAGTACAATAAAACAACCGACCCAAATGAGCATGTGACCTCCTATACATGTTCCATCAAAGGGAATGACTTGGAGGATAATGAGATCGAGTCTGTCATGTTGAAAGAATTCAGGGAGACCATATTGAAAGGAGCTATGATATGGTATCACAACATGCCTCATAATTCTATTATCTCATTTGCTATGCTTGCAGATTCCTTCGTAAAAGCACACGTCGGGGCTATAAAGGTCGAGGCCAGGAAGTCAAACCTTTTCAAAGTAAAACAAAGGGATAACGAGATGCTAAGAGAATTCGTATCCCGCTTCCAAATGGAACGGATGGATTTGCCCCTGGTCGCAGACGATTGGGCTATTCAGGCTTTCACCCAAGGACTCAACATTCGATGCTTACTGGCTTCACATCAGTTGAAACAAACATGGTAGAATATCCAGGAATCACTTGGACCGATGTCCATAACCGGTACCAATCGAAAATCAGGATTGAAGATGACCAGCTTGGGACCCCATCCGGATCCGTACACCCCATCAGGATCATCAGAGATACCGATCACGAACCTAGATCAAACCGGGATCAGTATCAACCGTACAATAGAGACCGGAGAAGCAGTGGGTCCGGGCGAAACCCTCTGAGAAATGAAAGAAGAAATGACTGACGATAGAACAACCGAGGACTCATGAGCAAACACAGCTTCAACGGGCCTATCGAGCCTAAAGAAGCACCGAGCCTATCAGAGTACAATTTTGGCATCGATGCCTCTACTATCGTGCATGCCATCGGACACATCAAAGATACCAAATTGTCTCGACCTTTGCAATTCGAGCCAGCCCAAAGGGATCCAAACCTAATGTGCAAATATCACGGCACTCATGGTCACAGAACGGAAGATTGTCGACAATTAAGGGAAGAGGTAGCCCGGCTGTTCAACAACGGACATCTCCGAGAATTCCTCAGTGATCGGGCCAAGAGCCATTTTAGGAACATGGATTCTAATAACCGAACCGAACCAGAGGAACCTCAGCATGTCATAAACATGATCATCGGTGGGGTCGACATCCCCCAGGGACCGATGCTGAAGCGCACCAAACTTTCCATCACCAGGGAGAAACAGACTCAAGACTACCTACCGGAAGGAACCTTATCGTTCAACGATAAAGTCGCAAAGGGGATCGCACAGCCCCACAATGATGCACTAGTAATATCGGTACTCATAAATAAATATCGAGTTAAACGTGTGTTGATTGATCTAGGTAGCTCGGCCAACATCATCAGATCAAGGGTCGTGGAATAACTTTGCCTAAAAGATCAGATTGTACCTGCAGTCCGAATCCTAAACGGGTTCAATATGGCCTGTGAGACCGCTAAAGGGGAAATAACATTACCGGTGAACATCACCAGAACCATTCAGGAAGCTAAGTTCTATGTAATCGAAGGGGATATGAGATACAACGCTTTGCTCAGAAGGCCATGGATTCACAACATGAGAGAACTACCCTTGACATTACACCAGGTGCTAAAATTTCCGACACCCGAAGGAATCAAAATAGTTTACGGGGAATAACCGACCGTAGGGAGATATTCGCGGTTGATGAGGTAATCTCGGCATCCATACTCTCGGTATCTAAGAGAGTCTGAATCTGGTGGTCGAAAATAGGGTCAAATAGCAATCACTGATACCAACCTCGATAAAATTGGAGGAGCGAAGGATATTAACGAGGGCAACAACTACGGATTCCCCGAGTCTTTCATAGCCCCCAATGATTCTGACGTTACAAAATCAACGGTCGAGGAACTGGAGCAAGTCGTACTAAGTGAACGCTTGCCCGATCGAATGGTATACCTGGGCACGGGGTTGAACCCTGTGCTCAAGAAAAAACTCATTCAATTTCTTATAGCTAACAAATATTATTTTGCTTGGTCCCACCTCGATATGATAGGGATACCGCCGGAAATAACCATTCACAAGCTAAGCTTGCATCCGAAGTTCCACCCGGTCAAGCAGAAGAGGAGGCCCTAATCCGAGGTCAAACATGCTTTCATCAAGGATGAGGTATCTAAATTCCTTAAAATAGGGTCCGTTCGGGACGTTAAATACCCGAATTGGTTAGCAAACGTAATGGTAGTTCCTAAGAAAGGGGATAAATTAAGAATGTGTGTAGACTATAAGGATTTGAATAAAGCATGTCCCAAGGACTCCTTCCCTATGCCCAACATCTATTGCATGATCGATGCCACGGCCGGCCAAGAGATCCCTAATTTTCTCGACACCTACTCCGGGTACAACCAAATACGGATGAACTCGAGTGATGAGGAAAAAACCTTCTTTATCACTAAATACGACACATACTGCTATAAAATAATGTCATTCGGGTTAAAAAACATCAGTGCCACTTACCAATGCCTAGTAAACCGGATGTTTGAAGAACAAATAGGAAAATCAATGGAGGTTTACATTTACGATATGTTGGTTAAAGTGAGTAGATGACCATTTAAAATACTTGCAGGAAACCATCAACGTATTGAAAACAATACTACATGAAGTTGAATCCTGAGAAGTGTGCGTTCGAAGTTGGATCAGGTAAATCCTCAGGTTCATGGTATCCAACCGGGGAATCGAGATCAACCCCGATAAGATCAAAGCCATCGATGATATCACAGTCGTAGATAACGTAAAGGTCATACAAAGGCTAACCGGACGTATAGACGCTCTGGGGAGATTCATCCCGAGGTCCTCCGATAAGAATCACAGATTCTTCTCATTATTGAAGGAAAAGAGTAACTTCTGATGGACTTTGGAATGCCAACGGGCCTTGAAAGAGCTCAAGTGATATCTATCAAGCCCGCCGCTGCTCCACACATCGGAGATAAATGAACAACTATACCTATACTTGGCGTTCTCGGAGATAGCGGTAAGTGGAGTCCTGGTCCGGGAAGAAAAGGGTATGCAATTTCCAATTTACTATGTTAGCAGAACTTTAGGTGAGGCCGAAACTAGATACCCTCTCTTAGAGAAATTGACGCTCCCCTTGCTAAGCGCCTCTAGGAAGTTGAAACTATATTTTCAATGCCACCCCATATGTGTTGTGACTACCTACTCATTGAGAAATATAATGCATAAACTTGAACTCTTAGGAGGGTTAGCCAAGTGGGTCGTTGAGGTCAGCGTGTACGATATTGAATATCGTCCCCGAACCGCCATAAAATCTCAAATTCTGGCAGACTTTGTGGCTGATATTTCGAAGGCGCTGGTGCCCAAAGTCGAAAGAGATTTATTATTGAACTCGGGGACTTATTTGGGGATCTGGGTCCTCTTTACAGATGGCGCCTAGAACGCGAAGGGGTCCGTACTTGGCATCATGTTAAAGCAACCAAAGGGCAATGTAGTTAGACAATTTATTAGACCTATAAAATTGACTAACAACGAGCCCGAATATGAGGCCATGATTGCAGGTCTCGAACTAGCCAAAAGCTTGGGGGAGGAGGTGATCGAAGCTAAGTGCGATTCCCTCTTTGTGGTAAACTAAGTTAATGGGACGTTCGAGGTGAGAGAAGAACGAATGGAGAGATACCTAGATAAATTGCAGCTAACATTACACCGGTTCAAGGAATGGACTCTACAATACGTGCCTCGTGATCAAATCAACGAGGCTGATGCCCTTGCTAATTTAGGGTCGTCGGAAGAAGACAATGAGCTCAGTTCAGGGGCAATCGTAAAACTAATGAGGTCGGTAGTCAAAGAGGACCATGCCGAAATAAACTCAATGATCCTGACATGGGATTGGATAAACAAATACATAGAATACCTGAAAATCGGAAAATTTCCTCGAATCCAAAGGAATCGAGGGCCCTACATACAAAGGCAGCTCGGTTTAGTTTGTCCGAGGATGGAACCTTAGTCAGAAGAACGTTCGATGGACCGATCGCGATATGTTTAGGACTGGGAGATACCGAGTAAGTTCTAAGGGAAATTCACGAAGGCACCTGCGAAAATCATTCAGGTACCAAAGCATTGGTTCGTAAAGTAACCAAGGCTGGTTACTACTGGATTGACATGGAACATGATGCGAAGGAATTCGTACGAAGGTGTGATGAGTGTTAAAGGCATGCTCCGATGATTCGTCGATCCGGAGAGCTACTGCATTCGGTCTTGTGATAGTGGCCATTCATGAAATAGGGGATAGACATCATTGGCCCGCTTCCATGATCACCCGGTAAGGTCCAATTTATTTTATTTATGACAGACTATTTTTCTAAATGAGTGGAAGCCCAGGCATATGAGAAGATCAGGGATAAGGAGGTCATCGATTTTATCTGGGACCATATCATATGTCGGTTCGGAATACCAGCCGAGATTATATGCGACAATGGGAAACAATTCATTGGCAGCAAAGTAAGCAAGTTTTTCGAAGACCATAAGATCAAAAAGATCTAATTAACTCCCTACCACCCTAGTGGGAACGGACAAGCATAATCCACCAATAAAACCATAATCCAAAACCTCAAAAGGAGGTTGATCGACGCCAAAGGAAAATGGAAGGAGATCCTGCCCGAAGTCCTGTGGGCATATCGTATGACTTTGAAATCTAGTACCGGGGTAACCCCGTTCTTACTGGTTTACGGCGCCGAAGCTCTGATACCGGTCTAAGTCAGAGAACCGAGTCTCATGTTCCGATAAGCTGCCAAAGAAACAAATAATAAGACCTTGAACACGAGCCTGGAACTACTAGACAAAAGGCGTTATGTCGCCCTCATCCGAATGACAACCCAGAAACAACGAATCGAGAGATATTACAATCGAAGATCCAACCTTCGACACTTTAATATCGAGGATTTAGTACTAAGGAAGGTCACACCGAACACTCAGAATCTGAGCGAAGGAAAACTGGGCCCGAACTGGGAGGGTCCGTATCAAATTATCGAGTTCACCGGGAAAGGGTCGTACAAACTCGGAACAATGAACGGCGAACAATTACTGAACAACCGGAACATAACCCACTCGAAGAGATATTACTTATAAAGTACGACCCCGATCGCCTTCTTTTACTCAGCTACACTTTTGACTGACACTTGCAAGTACCCAATACAATTTTTAAGGCCTGAAAGCACGCGTTGCACTCTTTTCCCTTGATCAGATTTTGTCCCAAATGGGTTTTCCGGCAAGGTTTTTAACGATGAAATAATGAAATTGTGCTAACTTAGAATCAAAGTCAAGTGTTCAAGGCTTATCCATCACAAACCCTGAACACTGGGGGCATAATCCGGGGGGAATGATTTTTGATTCTTGTGCTCGAACAATCTAGGCTCGATTTAATCATGCCCACGTAGATCACTCGAGCCCGGACACAAAATACAAGTTTAAACTTTGTATACTATGCACAAAATTGAAAGGAAGTCTATGCCTTTTGGATAAAAGTTCCTGTCCTTTCAAAGATTTATTTTTGGTTCCCCGAAGACGTCGAGCCCAAAATCCACTTCACTCGGGGACTGACACCTAAGGCATTAACTAAATTAAAAGTCTACGGCCATTCCATGATATAAAAGCCCGAGGGCACGAAGTCTATTTGGCGTTGCCCGAATTAATAGGCTATGGCCATTCCGGGATATAAAAACCCGAGGGAACGAAGCATATTTGGAATTTGCCGAACTAAAAGGCTAATCCGGGATATAAAGGCCCGAAGGAATGAAGCCTATTTGGCATTTCCCAAATTAAAAGGCTACGACCATTCCGGTATATAAAATCCTGAGGGCACGAAGCCTATTTGACGTTGCCCAAACTAAAAGGCTACGGCCATTCCGGGATAACGAAACCCGAGGGCACAAAGCTTATTTGGTATTACCCAAATTAAAAGGCTACAACTATTCCGGGATATAAAGCCCGAGGGCATGAAGCCTATTTGGCATTGCCCGAACTAAAAGCTATTCCGGGATATAAAAGTTCGAGGGCATGAAGCCTATTTGGCATTACCCGAACTAAAAGGCTATTTTGGGATATAAAAGCCCGAGGGCACGGAACCTATTTGGCATTGCCCGAATTAAAAGGCTACGGTCATTCCGGGATATAAAAGCCCGAGGGCACGAAGCCTATTTGGCGTTGCCCGAACTAAAAGGCTATGGCCATTCTGAGATAACGAAACCCGAGGGCACAACACTTATTTGGCATTGCCCAAACTAAAAGGCTATGGCCATTCTAGGATACAAACGCCCGAGGGAACGAAACCCATTAGGCGACACTCGAACTAAAAGGCTACGACTATATTAAAATGGCTAGGAGACTTTCGAAGCCTTTAACAAAAGGTACCTTCGAAAAAATTGCAATATAAGAAATTATAAGTACTTTGAGAAAAAATTCCAGTCATAACGAACTTCCCCATTTCCTTAAGAAAAATCAAAGGCAAGGCCTGTTCGAAACCCCGAACAAGACGTAACTGTTTAATGCTAAGGCATTCAATCTTTGCAAAACATAAAGAGAAAGGCAAAGGAAAAACTCATGAATTACCGAAAAACTTGTATTATATATATGGTCTTTAAAAAGGAATACAAAAAGCACAAAATACAAAAAAGAAAAAACAAAATCAAACAGAAGCAGCCTGATCTTGGCCGGAGCTCGCCTCGTCACCGGGACCCCCGGGGTCTTCTCCACCCTCGGACCTGCTTGAGTCCTCGGAATCTTCCTCCTCGAGATAGTCCAACTTTCTAGCCTCGGCTTCAAGCACCTTCGCATACTCAATCTCAGCCGATAAATCAAAACTCCGAGCATGAACTTCCTCGACGGCCTCCCTTCGGGATTTCCACTTCATATGCTCGACTATAATTTTTACAAGGTCTTGAGCCGCCTTGGCATCGGCCTTGTACTGGGACACCATTTCATCAGCTTTGGCTTTTACCACAATGACCTATGACTTGGCCGTTTTAAGCTCCCTGGCCAGACTTTCTCGATCTGAGACAGCCGAACCTAACCGGTATTAGAGCTCCTTAACCATTTTGGTCTGAATCTCGGCCCTCTCCTTTGCCGTTCTAAGCTGGATTTTAGCCTAAGTTAGTTGTGCCCGAGCAACCTCTTTTTCCGAGTCTAGACGATCCACTCTGCCTCTCCATTCATCGGTCTCAACTTTGACTATATCCAATTTAGCTCGGAGCTGGTCAATCCGATCGAGTTTTTGCTGGACCTGCAGATTTTGACCATCAGTCACCGAAGCAAATTCATCATCACTAACCTCAAAAATGTTTACCTGCTCGACCAAACCAGCATGTTCCTTCCGAGCAACTTTCAGCTCTGTACGGAGGTTCTTATCATCCCCTTCGAACTGCTCGCTAAGAAGTTTAAAGGTGTCTTTCTTCTCAGTGAACTCTCAAACTTCAGCTTCGAGTAGTTTCATCTTTTCTTGGTACCTTAAAAAGGTCTCATGATGAATCAGCGATCCCTACAAGCACGAAGGAAAATGTCAAGTTATCTATGAAATAACATATGTACAAAATTAAAAATCATCAAGGAAAATACGAAGATTACCCGGTAAAGCATTTGTTACGCTTCGTTGAACAAGCAAATTGCCTCCACCTCATTCATCTTGGCCTGGTCATCCTTGGTCACTAGACACCGAAGATAACTTGCCACCCCTACGGGGGCGAAAAGAACCCAGGCATCCTCCAAAAGGGAAGTAACAATGGTACGTTTCCGATCGGGATATGCACTAGGGGCAGGGAATCGGTTGAGAAATTTCAGGCTCGAGCAAGGCCCTCTTACTTCAGAGGGTGAGCTCTTCCTCGGTATTTCTAAATAGCCAAATCAGATTTGTCCTCTATGGCTGTTGAATCCACGCCGTCGAAAACACCGCGGAAGGGGTCGTTCGCTTTTTGGGCCCCCTCAATGGGGCGTTCTTTTGGAGCTTGGGCCTTATTAAACATCGACTCTGTGAAAGAGGGAAACTCGACAATCTCCATCTGTAAGGACCCGGCTGCTCAATTTATGCTTTACATTTGTTATGTGACTTGCCGGGGGTAATTGGTTTGGGTCCGGTGAGGTTTTGGAATGATTTGGAACACTTAGTTTCAAGGTTTAAAATTTAAGTTAAATTGGTTGACCAGATGTTGACTTATGTATAACGACCCCGGAGAATTTTTGCTAAGAAAAATAAGGTTTTGAGGTGCCGAGGTAAATCAATTAGTATAAAGGGCTCGGACCTTTTAGGTTGAACAATGCAGTAGGGAGTAAAGGAAACTTTTCGGCAGAAGAGGACATTTCTACGGCATACTATGTGGCCGCAGAATCACTCTGCGGACCGCACAATGGCCGCAGAGTAAAGCAGAAATGAGCCAAGTTTGAGGACCATTGTGCGGTCAATTACGCGATCGCATAATCATTTCGCGGACCGCAAACCCTATCGCAGAATCAACTTGGCATTTCCGAAGGAAAGTTATGCGGTACATTATGCTACCGCAGAATAAGTCTGCGATGCAATTTGTGATCGCATAACGGGTATGTGGGCCGCATAACTACCGCAGACCTAGGCAGGCGACCCCCAGTTTTGGGCACCAATTTTTGCGGCCGATATGCGGACCGCATATCAATTCTGCGATCGCATATGCGACCGCGGAGTGTGTTTCGGAGCTTCATTTTTCTGGTTTTATAAACTCGACCCCATTATTATAAAACACTATTGGGAGTTATTTTGAAGGGTTTCATCTGATATTTTAGAGAGTGGTGAGAGCATCTTAGAGAGATAAAGTGAAGATTTAGTCAATTGTTCATCAATTCTTGTTCAAGGCTTGAAGATTTCACAAGGATCTTGGTAGGGCTTCAGGAGGTAAGAATCTCTTCCCCCAATTCTTCAATTTCGATTTTTGGGGTAAACGATGGGAAATTAAGAGTGTGATTCTTGGGTGTAATAGTATCAATTATACATACACATACCAATAAGGTTGTGAAAAGATTGTTGAGTTCAAATGGGTAAAGAATGGGTTGAAAATGGTAGAAATCTTCATAAACTTTAATTGAAGATTCGAGGGTCGAGTTGATGTCGGAATTTGGGGAAATTTGTATGGTTGGACTCGTGATTGGATGGGCGTTCATATTTTGTAACTTTTATCGGGTTTCCAGACGTGATCCCCACGGGCGATTTTTGAGCGCAATTACGGATTTTGTCAGAAAATTTATATTTTCATATGGAATTAATTTCCTATAATTCGTATTGGCTGAATTGAATTAATTATGGCAAGACACGAGACTTTGGGAGACCAATTCGCGAGGCAAAGGCATAGAGGAGTAAGAAATTATGTGGTTTGAGGTAAGTAACACTTCTAAACTTGGTTCGGAGGGTATGAATCCCTGAATTACATGTTGTATGAATCGTTTGGAGATGACGCACACGCTAGGTGACGGGCGTATGAGAGTGCATCATAGGAATTGTGACCTAATTGATTCCGTGGAGTTGCATAATTAAATAAATATCATTATCCGCACATCCTCCACGTGTTAGAGAAATTGAGCTCAGACTCATGTTAAAGATCACGATTTGGCTATGCGCCGATATATTCTGGGACCCACTGGGTCGTATTGTCGTTAAACTATTTTTTAAAAATTTAGAATTTTGTACTCAGTCACATCTATCACTTGCATATCATATCTTAGTCTCTGTTGTCATTCATTGATACTTCATATCATCATGTCGGGTTGAATCTTCATGTTATTGAGAGCCCGAGAGACTGGAGATTCTGAGTGATAGTTATGTTTATTTAAGTTTGTCACGCCCTAAACCGAGGAGCGCGACCGACGCTCAATCGAGTGAACCCAACCGAGCAAGCCTGTTAGATTTTC
This sequence comes from Nicotiana otophora, assembly GCA_000715115.1. Classification (NCBI taxonomy): domain Eukaryota; kingdom Viridiplantae; phylum Streptophyta; class Magnoliopsida; order Solanales; family Solanaceae; genus Nicotiana; species Nicotiana otophora. The sequence goes on from AWOL01S0061682.1 coordinate 43,116, forward strand.
TTCTACCCAAACTCATCCATGAATGAAGATAATACATATTTTCATTAATTAGACAATAACATGATCATGTCTACAATACCAATTCATTACCAATGGTTTTCATCATTTTTAACGTCTCAAATGGGACAAGTAATACAACCACAGCATAACATAGTTTGTATTTCCCAGCACCAATACACAACCCACACTATGTCTACGGAGCCTCTATAGATAAAGAAGAGTACAATGAGGTTGCCGGCAATAAGGCCCCAGCTATACCTCAAACAGAATACACAAAGATATATGACCCCGAGATGAAGTGAGGCTCACCAAGTCAGCTGGGAAGAAGGTGTACTGCTATCACTGATCAATATCTCCTATTGTAGAACCACCTGCATCTATTTAAAGATACAGCGTTCCCGACAAAAGGGACGTTAGTACCGTCGAATAGTACTAGTATGAAAACCAAACACCAATTTAAGAATTTAGAAATACAATATGAATATGATGAATCAGGACGGCAATAGAATAATATAGATAACCGTTTAAACCATAGCAAGCTTACTAAAAGCTATCAATAATAATTATAGGATTTAAGATGAGATCCTCTGTAACCATCTTCATACAAAGCGGCCCCGCCGCCTCACCCGATGTATGCAGGTGGAAATACATCAACGATACCAATACCAACACAAAGCAGTTATGCCGCCTCACCCCAATGTATGCGTGTGGAGGTGAATCAATGATACCAATACCAACACAAGCGGCTATGCCGCCTCATCCCAATATATGCGGGTGGAGGTGAATCAACGATACCAACACCGACACAAAGAGGCTATGCCGCTTCACCCCAATGTATGCAGGTGGAGGTGAATCAACGATACCAACACCAACACAAAGCGGTTATGCCGCCTCACCCCAATGTATGCGGGTGAAGATGAATCAAGGATACCAACACCAACACAAAGTGGCTATGCCGCCTCACCCCAATGTATGCGGGTGGAGGTACAGTCCCACATTACCATAATCCCTACACAAAGCGGTTATGCCGCCTCACCCCAATATATACGGGTGGAGGTGTATTACAATCACAATCTCTACACAACTTCGCATAATAACTTTCACATAAATCATGACTTAAAATTATAATATGTGGATACACAATCCATAGTTTGGAACACATCCTCAATTTATAATGTAATATGATAAGAGCATTTGAAATTCGAATTGAACATATATCTTCATCACAAAACTTATCGGAATACTCGATTTGTAATCAACATCTTAGCACTTACAAGGATAATGGGAATTCCAATTCTTAAAGAAGAGTTTAGCCAACATACCTTACTTGAGCTTCCTTACATTCTAAATGTTCTGGAATTCTTAGCAACTTCAATCTATTTTAGAAATATAACAAATTGAACCAAAATTAGGAAGATGATCATGGTTCTAGCTCATTTGAGCATTTTATCAAACACTAGGTGTACATAAGGTTTCGAGGTCCTTTTATGGAGAATTACATCATCCCACAACCCAATCTTTACCAGGCCTAGTTCAACAATCTTTCCACACCCCTTGATATCACATGCATGTAAAATAAACAACTCTTATGCCCAAAAGTTATCTTGCTAATTACCCATTTTTAGAACATTTCGAAATTAGAGGGTAGAGTATAGAATCTTACCTCTAGGATGAAGACCTAGTGAGTTTCCCTTATTAATCTTCCAAAACTTGAGCAAGAATTGAAGAACAATTATTGAAGAACACCTTCTCACTCTAGGGCACTCTCTCTCACTCTAAAATGTCAGATTATAGCTCAAAAATCGCCCAAAGAGTATATTTAACGAAATAGGGCTGGGTTTTATAAATCCAAAAATGAATATCCGGAACCGGTTCTACGATCGTATAATCAATATGCGGACCTCATATCGGCCGCATAATTGCGGACCAAAAACACCAAAAATCTGCCTGTGTTTGCGGTCACTATGCGGTCCGCATAACTGTTATGCGGTCAGATAATGAACCGCAGAACAGTTATGCGGTCGCATAGTTTTTCTTTACTTTCTGGTGCATTGTTCAACCCAAAAGGTTCGAGTCGTGGCTCGCAAGCTCGCCGCAAAGAATTTCTATATTACTCAACACGTAAAACCAATTCGGCACCACAAAACATTATTTTCTTTTGCAAAATTTTACGGGGCCTTACATTCTCCCCCGCTTAGGATCATTCTTTCTCGAATGAGGGTAAAACAAATCTCTTATTAGCATCTTATGCAACTCAGTTTTCATACCACATCAGCAGCCCCATATTTGACTAACTCCCTAAATTCCCCAAAATTTCGCCAGAGTTTCCCCTGAAAATGGGCCTATCCACCTGTCAAAGAGCCCCAGAAATACATCCTAATAGCATATACATAATCCAACGACTAACATAATACAAAACAACACCAATTGTGGCCTCACAAGCAATGTATTACCAGAAAGGAACACCCTTAATGCCAATTGTACAATTGATACAAAATTCATAGAAAGTAAGTCTTATAACTTTCCTAGATCACAACTTTGTAAATACATAGTTATTCAAACAAATAAGGGTATTTTTTTTTCATTTCTTCCTCGGCCTCTCAAGTAGCCTCTTCAACCTGTTGGTTTCGCCATAGCACTTTCATGGATGCAATTTCCTTGTTTCTCAACTTTCGGACTTGCTGATCAATAATAGAAACTGGAATCTCTTCATAAGTCAATTCCTCATTAACCTCAATAATCTCAACCGGAACAATGAGTGTCGGATATCCAACTACTTTCTTCAACATAGACACATGAAACACCGGGTATACTAATGACATCTCAGGTGGTAGCTCAACCTTGTATGCCACTTCACCGATCCTCTGAATGATTTTGTACGGTATGACATAACTCGGACTCAATTTCTATTTCTTACCAAATCGCATTACACCTTTCATGGGGGAAACTTTCAAGAATACCCAATCATCTTTTTTGAACTCCAAATCCCTACGACGAACATCTGAATAGGATTTTTGACGACTCTGAGCATTTTTCAACCGCTCCTTAATGATTTTAAATTTTTCCATAGCCTGATGCACGAGGTCTGACCCTATCAACTCTGTTTCCCCACTTTCAAACCACCCAATAGGAGATCTACATCTCCTACCATGTAAAGCCCCGAACGGTGCCATCTGAATGCTAGCATGATAGCTATTATTGTATGCAAATTCTATAAGTGGTAAATGATCATCCCAGCTACCTTTGAAGTCTAGAACACAAGCACGCAACATATCCTCAAGCGTCTCAATAGTTCGCTCTGCCTGCCAGTCAGTCTGCGGGTGGAAGGTTGTACTAATATTCACCTGAGTACCCAAACCTTGCTGAAATATATTCCAAGAATTAGCAGTGAATTGTGCTCCCCGATCAGAAATGATGGAAACTGGGGTGCCATGCAACCTAACTATTTCTTTAATATACAACTGAACATATTGTTCTGCTGTATCGGTAGCCTTAACCGGCAAGAAGTGTGTTGATTTTGTGAGTCGCTCCACAATCACCCAAATAGAGTCAAACTTACGAGGAGTATGAGGTAATCCTACCACAAAGTCCATATTAATCATTTCCACTTCCACATTGGAATTTCCATATTCTGTGCCAAACCATCGGGCCTTTGGTATTCGGCCTTCACTTGCTGACAATTCGGACATCTTGCCACAAAGTCCGCCACATTACTCTTCATATCACTCCACCAATAGACTTCCTTAAGATCATGATACATTTTTGTAGAACCTGGGTGCACTGAATACCTAGAAGTATGAGCTTCAGTCATAATTCTTTTACGGAGCTCATCCACGTTTGGAACATATAGTCGTCCTTGGTACCTTAGTGTACTATCATCCATGCCAAGAGAAAAGGCCATGGTCTTATGTTTATGAATCCCCTATTTCAATTTCACCAACAATGGATCGTTGTATTGCTTCTCTTTGACTTCCACAACAAGCGATGATTCAGCCCTATTTTGCACAATTACCCCTCCTTCA
>AWOL01S0061682.1:49322-67773 GCA_000715115.1 Nicotiana otophora
ATATATATATATTGAGGGATGGATCTTGCCTGAAGTATTTACATTGAGGGATGAACTTTTCCTGGACATGGATCTTGTCCGAATCATTGTTATTTGGGTATGGATCTTTCCCTAGGCTGGATTGGCCTTATACAGTACTAAGTGACTGACTGCCAGTTGATGGATATACATATATATTTTGGGATGGATCTTCCCTGGGCTGGATTGGCCATATACAGTACTGAGTGATTGAGTATTTTAGATTGTGAGTACACAGAGTTTTCATTAAAGTGCATCACATACAGTATGTATATTGGTATGTAGATACAGAGATGTCATATTCCTCGTATTATTTAGAATTGATCTGTTTTTTTATACTAAAAGAAACTAATGAACTTGAAAGCATGTCTATATTTATGTATTGTTATTATTTATACTGGACTGTACCTACGGAGCTCGTCACTACTTTCAGCCCAGAAGTTAAGCTTTATTACTTATTGAGTTGGTTGTACTCATACTACACTCTGTACTTCGTGTGCAGATCCAGGTACTTCCGGATACGGCGGTTGCCAGATTTGAGAATTTATCTGTTGGAGACTATCAAGGTAGTTGCTCGGTGTCCCCTGACTTTGTCTCTCTTTTCTTCAGTTATTGTACTGTTCTACATATTTCAGAGAGTGTTTTATCAGTCAGACTTTGTATTCATATTAGATGCTCATGTACTCAGTGACACCGGGTTTTGGGAATATATTTTTTGGTTAGAAATTGTGAGATTTTCTATGAAATTCAATGTTATGTTTTCCAACTTCAGAGATATGGTGGTTTATTGAGATTGTACGCTTGCCTAGTATTGATATAGGCGTCATCACGACAGTTGGGATTTTGGGTCATGACAAGTTGGTTTCAAAGCCTAGGTTACATAGGTCTCACGAGTCATGAGCAGGTTTATAGAGTCTTGCGGATCGGTATAGAGACGTCTGTACTTATCTTCGAGAGGCTGCCGAACCCTTAGGAAAATTTTGCTTTCTTGTATTCTATCGTGCAAACTTGTTGATTCCAGAAAAACTAAAATTCTGTTATTCCATTCTCTCACAGATGGTGAGAACACATACTACCGCATCGAATAATCAGCCACCAGTGCCACCAGTTAGGGCCGCGAGAGGCCGGGGCCGAGGTAGAGGTCGAGGTGTCGCTCGTACAACAGTTGGAGCAATACCTGTAGCACCACCAGTTGCTCCAGCTTACGAGCAGATTCCAAATATAGTTGAGTCGGCAGGACTCGCTCAGGCACCAGTTGTGCCTATTGAGATTCCAGGCCTACAGGAAGCTTTGGCTCAGATAGTGACAGTTTGCAGTGGCCTTGCTCAGGTGGTTTCAGCTCAGGCCTCAACAGCCACTTCTCAGGCCGGGGGAGGTACTCATACCCCTATTTCCCTTGCTCCAGAGCAGATAGTGCAGGGACTTCAGATACCGGGGGAACTACCAGTCCATCCGGCTGCAACTGTTCATGCCCCGGTAGTCCCCGTTATAGCAAATGATGAGAAGAGGAGACTTAATAGAGTTGGAAGGCTTCGACCTCCATCACTTAGTGGTGCTGAGTCAGAGGATGCTCAGGGTTTTCTGGATAAATGCCAGCGAAAGCTTCAGGCAGCGGGTATTCTAGAGATCAGTGGGGTCTCGTTCACTACTTTTCAGTTTTTTGGGGATGCCTTCAGATGGTAGGAGGCTTATGAGAGGCGCAGGCCGATCGGTGCAACACCACTTACATGGCATGAATTCTCCATTCTCTTTTTGGAGAAGTTTGTGCCGCAGTCTTGCGGAGAGGAACTGCGTAGACAGTTTGAGCAGTTACATCAGGATGGTATGTCTGTGACGCAATACAAGATGAGATTTTCTGAGTTGGCTCGTCACGCACTTTGGTTGGTTCCCACTTATAGGGAAAGGATTAGGAGGTTCATTGATGGCCTCACATATCAGCTGTGATTGCTTATGAATAGAGAGAGGGTATCTGGTACCACCTTTGACGAGGTGGTTGACATTGCTCGACAGATAGAGGTGGTCTGTAGCCAAGAGCGTGGTGAGAGGGAGGCCAAGAGGCCTCGAGGTTTGGGCGGTTCTGGTGGGGTACCTTCTGGAGGGCAATCCTACTACAACAAAGGTCGTCCTTACAGACGCGCTCAAACGGGTCGCTCAGTTCACCGTGGTGCATCATCCAGCTATGGTTCATACAGTTTTCATCAGAGTCATACATCTCTCAGTGCACTTTTAGCCCAGAGTACGCCCTGTGCTCCTTCAGTTCACGGATCATCTGTGCCAGGTTCTTTTGGTACTTATTCTAGTTCTCGAGGTTCGCCTCAAAACTTACCAGCCTTCTCAGAGAGGGGTTGCTTTGAGTGTGGAGACTTGGGGCACGTAAAAGAATATTGTCCCCACCTTACGTGAGGTCCAACTCAGCAGAGGAGTCATGTTACAACTTCTGCACCAGTTGCTCCACCACATGCCCAGCCAGCTCAGGGTAGGGCTCAGTCAGCTAGGGGCCACCCAAGAGGGGGAGGCCGATCAGGTGGCGGTCAGGCCCGATTCTATGCTTTTCCTGCCAGACCAGATGCTGTTGTTTCAGATGCAGTGATCACAGGTATTGTCTCAGTGTGCCATAGTGAGGCTTTTATATTATTTGACCCAGGTTCTACTCATTTAAATGTCTCATCGTACTTTACTCATTATCTGGATATGCCCCGTGAGTCCTTAGTTTCGCCTGTTCGTGTATCTATATTGCTCATTATGGTTGATTTTGATGTAATCTTAGGCATGGATTGGTTTTATCCATGTCATGCTATTCTAGACTGTCACATAAAAATCACGACGTTGGCAATGTCGGGGTTGCCAAAGGTCGAATGGAGAAGGTCTTTATATTATGTTCCCAATAGGATAATTTCTTATTTGAAGGCCCAACATATGGTGGGGAAGGGGTGTTTGTCATATTTGGCCTTTGTGAGAAATGTTAATGCAGATACCCCTACTATTGATTCAGTACCGATAGTTCGAAACTTTCCGAATGTATTTCCTACAGACCTGCCGGGTATGCCACCCGACATGGATATTGATTTTGGTATTGACTTGGTGTCGGGTACACACCCATTTCTATTCCTCAATATCGTATGGCACCAGCTAAATTGAAAGAATTGAAAGAGCAACTTCAGAAACTCCTTGAAAAGGGGTTTATTAGGCCTAGTGTGTCACCTTGGGGTGCACCGGTTTTGTTTGTGAAAACTAAAGATGGTACTATGCGGATGTGCATTGATTGCAGACAATTGAACAATCAAGAATAAATATCCTTTGTAGTGTATTGATAACTTATTTGACCAGCTTCAGGTAGCGAGGGTATTCTCCAAAATTGATTTGAGATCGGGGTATCACCAGTTGAAAATTTGGGATTCGAATATTCTAAAGATGACATTCAGGACTCCTTATGGCCACTATGAATTTCTTGTGATGTCATTTGGTCTAATCAATGCCCCAGCAACATTTATGCACTTGATGAATAGTGTATTCCAGCCGTATCTTGATTCATTTGTCGTGGTATTTATTGATGATATCATGTTGTATTCACATGGCCAGGAGGAACATGCACAACATTTGAGTAATGTACTACAGAGGCCGAGGGAAGAGAAACTTTATGCCAAATTCTCTAAGTGTGAATTCTGGCTTAGTTCGGTGGCATTCTTGGGACATATAGTGTCCAGTGAAGGGATTAAGGTGGATCCAAAGAAAATAGAGGCAGTTCAGAGTTGGCCCAGGCCATCTTCAGCTACCGAGATTCGGAGTTTTCTCGGCTTTGCCGGTTATTATCGTCGCTTCGTGGAGGGTTTGTCATCTATTGCATCGCCTATGACTAAATTGACCCAGAAGGGTGATCCGTTCAGGTGATCGGATGAGTGTGAAAAGAGCTTTCAAAAGCTCAAGACAGCTTTTACTACAACCTCAATATTGGTGTTGCCTTCCGGTTCAGGGTCTTATACTATGTATTATGACGCGTCGCGTATTGGTCTCGGCGCAGTGCTGATACAAGACGGTAGGGTGATTGCCTATGCGTCCAGACAACTAAAGATACATGAGAAGAATTATCCGGTCCACGACCTTGAGTTAGCAGCTATTGTTCATGCCTTGAAGATTTGGCGACCTTATTTGTACGGTGTCCATTGTGAGGTTTATACCGATCACCGGAGTCTACAACATCTAGTTAAATAGAAGGATCTTAATTTGCGCCAGCGGAGGTGGTTGGAGTTGCTTAAGGATTATGATATCATCATTCTCTATCATCTCGAAAAAGATAATGTGGTGGTTAATGCCTTGAGTCGTAAGGCGGAGAGTTTGGGCAGCTTATCATACTTACCGGTAACAGAGAGGCCTTTAGCCTTGTATGTTCAGGCCTTGGCCAGCCTATTTGTTAGATTGGATGTTTCCAAGCCGAATCGAGTTTTGGCTTGTGTGGTTTCTCGGTCTTCTTTATAAGATCGCATCAGAGAGCGCCAGTATGATGATTCTCATCTGCTTGTCCTTAAGGACACGGTTCAACACGGTGATGCCAAGGAAGTCACTATTGGGGATGACAGTGTATTACGGATGCAGGGCAGGCTATGTGATGCAGGGTAGGCTATGTGTTCCTAATGTAGATGGTTTGTGTGAGTTGATTCTCTAGGAAGCTCACAGTTTGCGGTACTCCATTCATCCAGGTGTCGCGAAGATGTATCAGGATTTGAGTCAGCACTATTGGTGGAGGAGAATGAAGAAAGATATAGTTGGGTTTGTAGCCCGGTGTTTAAATTGTCAACAGGTGAAATACGAACATCAGAGACCGGGCGGATTACTTCAGTGACTTGAAATTCAGGAGTGGAAGTGGGAGCGTATTACCATGGACTTCGTAGTTGGGCTCCCATGGACTTTGAAGAAGTTTGATACTGTTTGGGTGATTGTAGATCGGTTAACCAAGTCCACGCATTTTATTCTAGCTGGTACTAATTATTCTTCGGAACAGTTGGCTGAGATTTATATCCTCGAGATTGTTCGATAATTATTCTTCTGATGGATAGTTATGTTTATTTTGTTTATGCCTGGATCTGGCTATTATAGCGCTTGGGTTGAAGTAGCCCCTCCGGTGTCTGCACCCCCACAGTGATATATATATATATATATATATATATATATATGTGTGTGTGTGTGTGTGTGTGTGTGTGTGTGTATGGGATGGATCTTCCCTGGGCATGGATCTTGCCATAGATATATATATTGAGGGATGGATCCTCCCTGGACATGGATCTTGCCCGAAGTATTTACATTGAGGGATGGATTTTTTCTGGACATGGATCTTGTTCGAATCATTGATATTTAGGTATGGATCTTCCCCTAGGCTGGATTGGCCTTATGCAGTACTGAGTGACTGACTGTCAGTTGATGGATATACATATATATTTTGGGATAGATCTTCCCTAGGCTGGATTGGCCATATACAGTACTGAGTGATTGAGTATTTTAGATTGTGAGTACACGAAGTTTTCATTAAAGTGCATCACATACAGTATGTACATTGACATGTAGATACAGAGATGTCATATTCCTCATATTGTTCAGAATTGATCTGTTTTATTTGTACTGAAAGTAACTGTTGAACTTGAAAGCATGTCTACATTTATGTATTGTTATTATTTATACTGGACTGTACCTGCGAAGCTCGTCACTACTTTCAGCCCAGTGGTTAGTTTTATTACTTATTGAGTTAGTTGTACTTATACTACACTCTGCACCTCGTGTGCAGATCCAGGTACTTCCGGATACAGCGATTGCCAGATTTGAGGATTTATCTTTTAAAGACTATCAAGGTAGTTGCTCGGTGTCCGCTGACCTTGTATCTCTTTCCTTCAGTTATTGTACTGTTCTATATATTTCAGATAATGTTTTATCAGTCAGACTTTGTATTCATATTAGATGCTCATATACTCAATGACACCGGATTTTGGGAATGTATTTTTATGTCAGAAATTATGATTTTTTCTAGAAATTCAATGTTATGTTTTCAAACTTCAAAGATATGGTGGTTTATTGAGATTGTCAGCTTGCCTAGTATTGAGATAGGCGCCATCACGACAGTTAAAATTTTGGGTCGTGACACTATCGGGCCAAGTGCTTCCTGCGGGGCTTTGCCCGCATCCCGGGAATCTTCAATTCCTGCCTCCTCCTCGGCCTCGCCTCCCCCTGGTTCGGAGGCCCTTTGCCCTTCGAGCTACGGCAGCATGCTGCCCACCAGATCAAAGGCTTCTCCTTCCCCCTGGGACTCATCCCTCAATCGATAGAGTGAGTCCGGAGACAGTGCTCGAGCACTGCTGCTTTCCTTGGGTTTACATGCCAATCTTTTCCTTTGCTTCTTCTTCTCAGGACCCGGAGAACTCGGAGTCCTCTTTCTTTTCTTCTCTTTATCATGCCCCGAAGCAGGGGGATCGGCGAAGATATCGTCATTACCAGATGGATGCCTCATCTCAACATCTTTTGGTAAACCTGCAAAAAAGAAGTTAAGCAAGTCAAAAATCGATAGCGCGAAAGGGAAATCAAATGTCACTTGAGAAAAATCTCACCATGGGAATGGGCCTCCCATCGGCCCTTCGAAAGCTCGTGCCACGAACGACTCGGAATATGGCCTATGTGTTACAATACCCTCGACCCACTCCTTGAGTTGAGGAACTGCATTCGGGATCCGAGCGACAGCTGCACCACCACAAAACACTAATAAGAAGAAAGGGAAAGAAAGAGCAATGAATAAAATCGTAAAAGTAAGATTATACTTACGTGACATATTCCACTTCTCAGTAAATGGCATGTACTCGACTGGGATCAAATCAGAGGTCTTCACTCGGACGAATCGGCCTAGCCAGCCTCGATCCCCATCTTCATCGATACTCGAAAACAGGGCCTTACTGGCCCGACGAGCAAGCTTGATTAATCACCTCCATAGAGTCGGGGACTATATAAGCACATAAGATGGTCGATGGTGAATGGATACCCCTCGATCTTTCTTACGAAGAAACGAAGGAGAATTACTATCCTCCAAAATGAGGGGTGAATTTGACCGAGGGTCACTTTGTACCTCTTACAGAAGGCAATAATGACCGGGTCCAAGGGTCCAAGCGTGAAGGGATAAGTGTAAACACTTAAAAACCCTCCACGTGGGTAGTAATAGTTTCCTCGGGCTTGGGGACCACTACGTGCTTATTGGCCCAGTTACAATCTTTCTTGACCTCGGAGAGGACGTCCTCGATGATCGAGCAGATATATCTTGAGATCGATTCACACCGACTAGGTATCGAGGAGGGTTTCTCGATCTTGAAATCATCACCGGTCGGGCACCCCGCGGGGATGAACAATTTTAGAGAAGGCTCTGGTGTCGGTTCCTCAGCAGCAGTATGGGAAACGGTTTCCTCAACAGCCAGTCTCGAGGCAGAGGGAGTTTCGTTTTGAGGAACGAATTTTGAAGTCTTCGCCATTTCTTTAAAAATGTAAGAGATATAAAGAAAAGAAGGTTTGAATGAGGAATAATTGATGATTAGCGGATAAAGAACTCTTATGAAAGATCTCAGAAAATTAGAATAAAAGAACTTGGAAGTATTGAAATCTCTTAAACATGAGAGCAGAAAGTTTGAATGAACAAAGGAAGAGGTATTTATAGTTTTTCAAGCAACGGTTCGCATTTGGGAGTAGCCGACCCGCAACTGACAAGCATTTAATGTCTTAAAAACTGGACTGACGGGACGTTTCAACTATTCTTGTCGCTTACGTCATGCTTTTTGTCGCTTATGTCATGATTTATCAAAGTGAGAATCGGGAGCTCATATCGTTTCTCGTCATTTACTCTCCGAAAAAATGAGGGGACTTTACGTCATGATTTTTGTCGCTTATGTCATAATTTATCCAGGTAAAAATCGGGAGCTCATATCATTTCTCGACATTTACTCTCCGAAAAATGAGGGGACTATCTGTATACTTGTAAAATCGTACTCGGGATTTGACCGAGAATCCAACACGACAGTTTGGGATCAAGAGATGGTGATAAGGTCCCAGAGATCGGTTCCTGCCTTGCCGAATTAGCCATCGGAATTACCAGGCTTACATTCGAGTTTATCGAGATCATAACCGGTCCCAGTTAAAATGATCTCAAGGAACATATTGCCATCTTATCCGACAAGGATTCGAAATTCCCGTAACTAACCAGACATTACACCGAAAATCACAGAACATACCAAAAAGGGGACCAACGGTCAGTAAATCAAGGGCCTTTTTACCTTTTATAGAATAATAGAATAATACCTTAAAAGTAGGTTCCTCTAATATATAAAGGGGGCCTCACAATTCATGAAGGACATTGTAACATACACTCATAAGCAATACATTACTATTATTCTTTAAGTTCTTATTCTTTGGTATCTTGGTGTCGATCAAAGTACATTCAGTCGAGGGTGGCCAGCTTTCCTAGGCTGAAATTATCCAGTTCGCGTGGTTTGCAGTTAATTTATCGTTATTTATTTCAATTGCTATCAAATTTATCGTTTAGTATCAAATTAAACTGCATATCCTTTAAACCACTAACAAATTCAATTGTTATCCAATTTTGAGGGTAAACAGACACCCTGAAAATCCTTTATATAAAGGTTATCAATTGTTTTAGTAGGAACAACTTATTGTTCCTAATTTTTGAAGCATAAAGAGTCTAGCTTTTCCCACTATGATCTCGCATGGTTTCATTCACAATATGGTTACGTACAATATATTCAACCCATTCTCGTATATATCCACATACTTATTAGTGTTCGAAATCCTAATCTTCATCAGATCTAGTCTCGAATTTTTGAGCTGCAAAAACTAGTAGATGCATCTTCTTTACGAACAACAAATCTTTCATCTTGCTTCTCCAAATATTATAATTTCTCACATTTAAATATACCATCTTGCTCATATTCACCTCTATTCCATAAAACTCGAATAAATAACCAAGGCTCTGATACCACTGTTATGTCTAGGAAGAGGCAAACCCAAAAATAAAAAAAAATAAAAAAAATCAAATTTTAACGTGAAAACCCCTTCAAATCGAAGGTAAAAACTACGGGATCACAAAGATCTAAAAAGCTCCACTATAATAATAAGAGGGTTATAAAATTTCTCCAAATTGGCTACACAACAAGTGCCAAACACGGAGCAACAAGAGCAACAACAAATCAATTGAAGAAAGAGGAGAAGCCACAAAATATGAGTTGATGTTCGGTGCTCGAAATTGGATCCTATGTATAAATCCGATCTCGACCGTTCAAATTTAAGACCAAGATGTTATGAACACTCAGTCAAAATGTCAAGCTGATCCAACGGTTAACGATTCGAAAAATATAATTTGAAGTTAGCTGGTCAGAACAAAAATCTTCAACAAAATAAATATTTTTTCTTCTCTCTTGATGAAAGCTCTCTCAAAAATCACTCTTATAGGCTAAAGTCTTTCAAAGACTTGTACCAATGAGCATAGAAGAATTCTCCAAGGTTTTCCTTATTATAGATAATGAATGGTGCTTTCTCTTAAAGCCAAAATCAACTTTAAATAGTAATAAAAACCGAATTCAATGATCTGAATAGGAATGGAAATCAAAAGAGAATAAGATTAGGTCATTGAGCCTTTGACTGAACAACATGAGCATGAGTCCAATAAAATATAGCAATAATAATTAGAGAATGCAAGTGGTGTACTATACCATATTCTTTTTCGCTATCTTTTATATGAATGAAGTAGAGCAAATATGTTCATTAACATCCATCCAAAAATAATGTGAAAATTTACCTCAAGTAATTGGGCCGTAAGTTTTTGGACTAACAAATACTCCCTCTATTTCAATTTAGATAATACATTTTCCTTATTAGTCCGTTCCAAAAATAATGACACATTTCTATAATTGAAAATAATTCAATTTTAAACTCTTGATTTTACTTATTGTACCCTTAATGAGAAGATTTTATAATGACACAAATGTCATGACCCCGCAAAGTTTTTACCCCTTAAGCGCTTAAGACCACAAGTTTCAAAAGTCTTTTTTTTTAAACTTCGTGCCGAGTCAAACTACCTCATCTAAATTGAAACGGAGGGAGTAGGATAACGGGAAATTGTTAGTGGGAATAGTACGGATAGAAGATTAATAGCATGTTGGGCCAAATTTCTAAAATCTGCTTATTTTGAGAAGTGTTTTTTTTAAAAGTGATTTTCAAAAAAGTATTTTTGGTGAGAATCAGTTTGTGTTTGACTAACTAATTTAAAAAACACTTTTGAGCAATAATTAGTATTTGACCAAGCTTTTGAAAACTGTTTTTAAATGTATTTTTCTCAAAAGTGCTTCTTAGAAAAATGCTTTTGGAGAGAAACTACATTTTTCTGCTTCTCAAAATCTGTTTCTGCTTCTCCTCAAAAATATTTTTTTTCCTTCTAAAAACTTGGCCAAACACCTCAATTTTTGGCCAAAAGTACATTTGGCCCAAAAAGAACGGGCCAAAGAGACTATAAGTGAAAGTGCTTCTGGACACGCTTGCCTCATGGACGAGTTGAATGATTATTCTAGCGAGACTAATTAGTTTTTCTAATTAAATAAAAACCTTTGTTGTATTAGTTGAATTATTATAACGAATCATTGTACTTCGATCATCATATATAGTGTAATTCCTAATTAATTATTGGCAAGTTGTTTTAGTCTCTTGATATATATTAGGCATTGTCTTACATCCCATAATATAGAAAATCAGAAACAAATCAGAAGATGATTCGCAGTTTGACATTCACGCCATCTGATGCCGTTGTTTTATCTAGAAGACTTTCGACAATATATATTTATATATATACATATTTTATGATAGGATTTCGTGTTAATTGATTTTGTGATTCACTATAAATTTACACTTTCTTATGCCAAATCTTTTTGAGAAATATTTATTTTACACGTAAGAGATTTAAAACTAAAATTTTGTAAGATTGTTATCTTTTATTCAAATTGTAAAGAGTTTTGATGAATCATTTCCTCTAGAATTTCCTTCGTAGTAATGAAAAGCGGCCTCACCAAATTTGACAATTGCCACTACTAGAAAACACGCAAAATCCGTCTAAAGAATATCGACCGAAATCGATCGAAAAATAAGTAAATTGGTCGCAAAAGTCAAAGAAAATATTCCTCACAACGGAAATAGTGGTCTCACAACAAAGATATAAAATTTCCGACCGATTTCGGTCAGAAATTGGTCAATCTTTGACCAAGACCTGATCATATTTGCATATTATCTACCAAAATAATATTTAATTAAAAATTTTCAAATATACCGACCGATCGGTCGGTATATTTGAAATTATTTTTTAATTAAATTTTTCCGACCGAATTCGGTCAGAAATTTAATTTTAAAAATTTTAAAATATTAATTTAATAAAAATACCGACCGAAGTCGGTCGGTTTTTGTCAATTTATATAAATAGATTTTAAATACATAATATTTAATACTTAATTGATATATATATATGTGTGTGTGTGTATGTGTGTGTGTGTGTGTATTTGTTTTTTTAAAATACTTTTATATGGATACTATATCCTATTTGTGTATGTATATATACATATATGTACATAATATTTAATTGATTTATCATCCTAAATTGTTATATTCAATATTTAATTAATTTTATATTTACACACACACACACACACACACACACATACATATATATATATATATATATATATATATATATATATATATATATATATGCGCGCGCACACACATATAATCTTGAATATTTTATTCTCGATCGCCTTATTAGTACTTTGCTCGGATACTTGAAGAGACAAAGACTAGAGAAGAAATGAGAGATAAACAATTAGATACCCTTCAAGTTCAGCTAGAAAAGAGGGACCAACAATTTAATATCCTTCAAGGTCAGTTAGCCAATGTTCTTACTTGTGGTGCTTTCCCGATTCCCCGGTCTCGTCTGCCTTCCCCATATGGTAATCCTTCGAACCATGCCGACGATGAATGCTATAGTAGTAGAGATGAAGATCATGTAGCACAAAACACTTATTGAATGATGTTTGAATTTTTAACTTGTAAAACGTTTTGTTGTTGGGTATGATGTTTTATTAATATAGTTTAGTGGATATGGAGATGGAGATAATATTTTGTTAATATAGTTTTGATAGTTATTATTGTTGTTCTTCTTGTTGTTCTCGTTGTTGTTATTATTGTTATTGTTGTTGTTATTATTATTATTATTATTATTATTGGTTGAATGGAAGCAATGTAATGCTGTCATTATAGGTGATTAGCTGTTGGCAGGTGGTGCAGCTATAAAACAACTGTTTTTTGGTAAAACAATACCTAAAAACCCGATCGATTTCGTTCGGAAATGTTCATATTAATTCCCAGAAAATCAAAATTACCGACCGAATTCGGTCGGAATTTATGATTTTAAATATTAATTATTTAAATAATACCGATCGATTTCGGTCGGAATTAACAATTTTAAATAAAAATATATAATTTTATATTTTAACAATACAGACCGATTTCGGTCGGAAATGAATAATTAAATTCCCGACCGAATTCGGTTGGTAATTTTAAAATAATTAAAAAATATTTTAACAATACCGACCGAGGTCGGTCGGAATTTAATAATTTAAAAAAATAAATAAATAAATTTCCGACCGAATTCGGTCGGTAATTTAAAATTAATTAAAAAATAATTTTAACAATATCGACTGACCTCAGTCGGTAAAATTAATTTGTGTCAGATATTTTGTCAAACTGCTTTGACAGTTTCCGACCGATTTCGGTCGAAAAATAGCGACCTACTTTGATCGTTTCCCGTTTGCGACCATTATTTTATTGACCAATTGTAAACAGTCGGGAATCGGTTGATTTTTGTTAGATTCCGACCGATTTCGATCGATTTTTCTGGACGCTTTTTTGCGCTTTTTAGTAGCGTGCATGCAAGGTTGAGTATCCGATAATTCCTTCTAGTTGAACTTATTGCATTTTGTTTGACAAGTGATCGTAATTATGTGTATATTATTATAATTATTATATTAATTAATTAACGGCTGATTAGTTTAAATGGACGAACGACCTACCGTTGCATAGGAGACTTCGTCTTTTATTAAGTGAATTATTAGTCATAAAGCTAGCTACCTATCTTAGCTTCAGTAATATTCTCTAAAGCAACCACTTATTTAGAAGGTCAGGCCCCAATTTGACAAAATCGTTTTACGATCCCCAATATTAGTTGGTCGACAAGAGTGAGTTGCTATAGTGGTGATCACCCTTCACTTTCAATCAAGAGGTTGTCAGTTCGAGTCACTCCAAGAGCAAGGTTGGGAGTTCTTGGATGGAGGGAGCCGAGGGTCTATCGAAAACAGCCTCTCTACCCCAGGGTAGGGGTAAGGTCTGCGTACGCACTACCCTCCCCAGACCCCACTAATGGGATTATACTGAGTTGTTGTTGTAATACTTGGGTTGGTTGCAACGAAAATATGATATTCTCCTGTTGTAAAACAATTGATACCATTCGCACAACTAAACTTATACTACTCTTATTAATTTCTTAATTAATTACTCAAACTGGGAAATGATTAAGCGTAAGCTAATTTAGAATTATTGGTTACTCCGCATAGAAGGATATATTATTAAATTAAATTAATGTGAGGCCAGCTGTGCATGACGAGAATACCAAAACAGGAAAAGCATTAATGGGATATAGCAATTAGATATATATAGTATAGAGATCAACAATCTGATTGAGGTCAAGTTAAAAAAGGATCTAGATTCAGGTAGAATCGTATTCGTTTGCCACTAATTAGTTTTAGCTATTCTTTATCTTGAAAAAGTATTTGACCTTTTGAACAATCTACTAAAGTGCTTAGCCCCCATTAACTAACCTGCTAGAAATGAACGTTCTTAGATGGAAGAGGCATCGTTCTTCTTGTCACAAAAGTCCAAAAAACAAACGATGAAACTCAATATTACTCTAGTACAATTATCACAATTTGGAAAGGTTTTTAAATTTGACTCCAGTAAAGTTCAAACTTCACTAATGAAAATCCGATCAAGTGCACTGGAAAATAATTATACTGGAATATTTTCAAATAATTACACTACGCCTCAGATATGTAAGAATTAATGTGTAATTTAGTGGTGCGTATGAGAGTTTTCCTACCATTGTACCACACATGTGAGTTTGATTTGCACTATTCCATTTTTTCTTTTCTTTTCCTGATTTTCTATGTGATGAAAATCTTTTTATATATTTAACATATCAGAAACATTGCAAATCATGATTTATCCTACTCAAGGAGGAAAAAAGCAAACAATATTGGTTTAGTTGTTTGTGCTTGTGTGACTATTGAAAAATCATTTATCAGATTCACAGTTTATATCAAACCATGAATACACATAATATGTCTTGTTATATTTAGATTTAGATATACCGTTTTATCATGGTTTATTTATATGAAATTTTTTACCGCATGTCATCACTTGAGTATAGTAAATTAATGTGGTTTAATATAAATACTGAGTGTGGATAATTTGTTTTTCAGTTATCATGTAAATTAACTTATTGGCTGAAAATGATTATCCTAGTTTTTGTGTAAAATATGAGTTAATTTTGTGTAGGACTAGTTTTCTGTATTGCTAGGAGTGCAACTTAGGGCTGGGGGGCTAAGGCAACCATAACGTACGTAATTCATTTTTCTTTTGAAATGCAATTAGAATTGATTAGTTGAGTGATATGTTCAATCCCCCCACACACAAAAATTTATTTTGGCTAAATCAGATACTTATAAGTTCACGATATAATGGACCTATCTAGAGTCATTAACATAATGAAACACTCGAGCTTTATCTAGCTAGCTAGCCTTCCTCTTTTGGATTATGAAAACCCCACTTCCTAAATAAACATTAGAAATGGCTCTGAATACTTGTCCTAAGTAGAGACAGGAGGATGTAATTATTTAATGAAAATCTAAAGTTATAAAGTACACCTAATTACCTTTACTTCGTAAAAAGAGAGACTTTGACCATTAGAAAAGGCAAGAATGTGGAAAAAGTTTGATCCATTGCCAAGCGTGATGGTCTTGATAATGTGCTTCGTAATTTTCCAGATTAAGATCTAGAGGGATCAAAATGTGATGTTCTACCTCTGCTTGTTTAAGTGAAAAGTTTCCCTGACATTTTAGCTGATTTGGCATCTTTACTTTTAATAAGTTTTCATATCTGTATTAATTTTTGATTAATCGGTCATAATTTTATTAACAAAAACTAATTTAATTACTTCTAAGAAAACCATTATCTGAATATTTTAAAATGACTAAAATTGTTTAATCTTAATTTTGATCACTTGAGAGAGAAAAATAACTCAAAACTCAAATTTTGAACTTTTTAATCACCTTTAAATTTTGAACTTCTATGTGAGACAGGATTCCAGTGCCCTGACACTGCCAATTAAGTTGTTTTTATTTCTCGAAATAGAATTTTTATGGAACTTTTCCAAAGCACTTGCGTGTGTCCAAGAGACTAGGTGGGTAGGGTCGAGGGCGAAGGACGCAGATGGATATAAACTTTGGTTCTCAGGAGTCCAGAAAGATAAAAATGGAGTGGACATCTTGGTGGATAGGGAACTCAGAGAGTCTGTGGTCGAGGTAAGACGAGTGAATGATAGATTGATGATTATTAAATTGGTGGTTGGAGAGTGCACCCTAAATGTCGTTAGCGCCTATGCGCCGCATGTGGGCCTAGATGAGGAGGTTAAACGACGCTTCTGGGAGGGTTAGATGAGATTGTGCATCAGGTTCTGCCTACTGAGAAGCTATTCATACGAGGGGATTTCAATGGGCATATTGGGTCGACTGCAGGTGGTTATGGCGAGGTGCATGTAGGCTTCGGTTTTGGGGAGAGAAACGGAGGAAGTACATCGTTGTTGGACTTCGCTAAAGCTTTTGGGTTGGTGATTGTGAACTCTAGCTTTCCAAAGAGGGAGAGGCATTTGGTTACTTTTCAAAATGCGGTGGCGAAGATTCAGATTGACTATCTTCTCCTCAGAAGAGGTGACAGAGGAATGTGCAAGGATTGCAAGGTGATTTCGGGTGAGATACTCGCGACGCAACATAGGCTCTTGGTGATGGACGTTGGTATTATGTTAAAGAGGAGGAAAAGGTCTATTCGAGGAAGTCCGAGAATCATGTGGGGAGCCTTAACGAAGGATAAAGCCCAAGAGTTGGAAGGGCAGTTGTCGGCTATAGGAGCTTGGAGGAGCAGCGGTGACGCGGGCACTATGTGGTCAGCGACAACAGACTGTATTAGGGAAGTTGCGAGAGAGGTGTAAAGAGTCTCGACGGGCGTCTCTGGTGGGCACAAAGGAGACTGGTGGTGGAATGAAGTGGTTCAAGGTAAAGTGGAAGCTGAGAAGGTGGCGTACCTGAAGTTAGTGGGGAGCATAGATGAGGAGGAGAGGCGAGCATGCATGGAGAGGTATAAGACAGCTAGGAAGGAGGCTAAGCTGGCGATCACAGAGGCTAAGACTGCTGCATATGGTCGTATGTACGAGGAACTGGGGAAAAAGGCGGGGAGAAGAAGTTATTCCGGCTGGCCAAGTTGAGAGAGAGGAAGGCTCGAGATTTGGACCAAGTGAGATGTATCAAGGACGAAGATGGTAGAGTATTGATGGAAGATGCCCAGATTAAGAGGAGATGGCAGACTTACTTTCATAAACTTCTGAATGAAGAAGGGGATCGGGATATTGTGCTAGGCGAATTGGAGCATTCCGAGAGTCACCGTGACTTTGGGTACTGCAGGCGTATCGAGGTTGAGGAGGTCGTGGAAGCTATGCGTAAGATGAGTAGGGGCAGAGCGACCGGTCCAGACGAGATTCCGGTGGAATTTTGGAAGTGTGTGGGGCGAGCAGGTTTGGAGTGGTTGACTAGGTTGTTTAATAGTATTTTTGAGGGGAAGAGGATGCCGGATGAGTGGAGGTGGAGCACGGTGGTTCCATTGTATAAGAACAAAGGTGATATCCAGAGTTGTAACAATTATAGGGGTATCAAATTACTGAGTCATACCATGAAAGTGTGGGAGAGGGTGGTTGAAGCGAGGGTGAGGATGACGGTGTCTGTATCCGACAACCAGTTCGGGTTCATGCCGGGTCGTTCGACTACAGAAGCTATACACCTTGTTAGAAGGTTGGTGGAACTATACAGAGAGAGGAAGAAGGATCTGCACATGGTGTTTATTGACCTAGAGAAAGCGTACGACAAGGTTCCTAGAGAAATTCTCTGGAGATGCCTGGAGGCAAAAGGTGTGTCGGTTCCCTACATTATGGCGATTAAGGACATGTATGATGGGGCTAAGACTCGGGTTAGGACAGTATGAGGCGACTCTGAGCAGTTTTCGGTTGTAATGGGGTTACACCAAGGTTCTGCGCTCAGTCCATTCTTATTCGCCCTCGTGATCGACGCGTTAACACACCATATTCAATGGGGGGTGCCATGGTGTATGCTATTTGTCGATGACATAGTTCTGATTGATGAGTCGCGAGCAGGTGTTAACGAGAGGCTAGAGGTTTGGATACAGGCTCTTGAGTCTAAGGGTTTCAAGTTGAGAAGGACGAAGACGGAATACCTGGAGTGTAAATTCAGCACTGAGCCTGGGGAAGTGGGCGTGAATGTGAGGCTTAAATCACAGGTCATTCCGAGTACACNCAGAGGCTAAGACTGCTGCATATGGTCGTATGTACGAGGAACTGGGGAAAAAGGCGGGGAGAAGAAGTTATTCCGGCTGGCCAAGTTGAGAGAGAGGAAGGCTCGGGATTTGGACCAAGTGAGATGCATCAAGGACGAAGATGGTAGAGTATTAATGGAAGATGCCTAGATTAAGAGGAGATGGCAGACTTACTTTCATAAACTTCTGAATGAAGAAGGGGATCGGAATGCTCCAATTCGCCTAGCACAATATCCCGATCCCCTTCTTCATTCAGAAGTTTATGAAAGTAAGTCTGCCATCTCCTCTTAATCTGGGCATCTTCCATCAATACTCTACCATCTTCGTCCTTNTGAGTCGCGAGCAGGTGTTAACGAGAGGCTAGAGGTTTGGATACAGGCTCTTGAGTCTAAGGGTTTCAAGTTGAGAAGGACGAAGACGGAATACCTGGAGTGTAAATTCAGCACTGAGCCTGGGGAAGTGGGCGTGAATGTGAGGCTTAAATCACAGGTCATTCCGAGTACACGCAGCTTCAAGTACCTTGGTTCGGTTATCCAGGGGGAGGAGAGATCGACGAGGATGTCACATACCGTATTGTGGTAGGATGGATGAAGTGGAGGTTAGCATCTGGAGTCCTGTGTGACAAGAGAGTGCCACCAATACTCAAAGGTAAGTT
>AWOL01S0061682.1:69058-88492 GCA_000715115.1 Nicotiana otophora
CTCCGGTACGGAGGTGTAAGCGGCTAGTTGTGGAGGGCACGCGAAGAGGTAGAGGGCGGCCTAAGAAGTATTGGGGAGAGGTGATGAGACAGGATATGACGAGGCTCCAGATTTTCGAGGACATGACACTTGATAGGAAGATGTGGAGGTCGAGTATTAGAGTTGTAAGTTAGGATGTAGTTGAGTCTTGACTTACTTCATACCATTGTGGGACTGGCCACGTAGGGTTTTTGTCTAGGGTAGCTAGTGACAATGTTGTGTTTTACTACTTCGTTTTTCAGTGCATGTCCTATTTACTAGTTATCGTTTTTGCTTTGCATTTTTCTTCTGCATTTCATGGTGTTCTTATTTTTTCTATGATTGTTGTGGTGATACTAATGTTGTCTCCTCTTGTCGTTTTGTCTTTTTGTTTTCTTGAGCCGAGGGTCTTTCGGAAACAGGCTCTCTACTTTTTCGGGGTAAGGGTAAGGTATGCATACACACTACCCTCCCCAGATTCCATTAGTGAGATTCTACTGAGTTGTTGTTGTTGTTACTGTTGCGAGCGGTAATTCTTAATTAGCTTTGGAGAGATCCGCCGGAGGCCGGAGACCAACCAAATCATTCACACTATTTCTATGACATACTCATTTTGTCCTCATAATTAATGTCCTTTCTATTCCTACGGGGTTTCTACTCCTTTAATTCCTCTTGTTTTGTGCTAGTGCTACCTCATTGTTTATAGATTTGGGAAGGGGAGTAAAAAGGAATTAGTAGAGGTAAAGTGGTACTCTCGGTTTTAGTTTAAATTTAATATTTATAAAATATTAGTGAATATTAATACATATATACATATCTTACTTCGTCTTAAAAATACCGATATCATATGAACATGTTGTGTCAGAGCTGCATCTATCATTAATGACAGTTGGAGAGTTTCTACGCTATGTAATACTCTATATACTATTAAATTAATGACGAAATTTTGTCGTTCCAAGATAAAGATTTTCTTTTCTCATGAGTCATGATCACTCTTTGTCTCTTTCTTCCACTTTGCCTAAGAAATAAGATACAGATGATTTTCAAATTTTGCAATTTTCCCGTCTCGCTCTTTCCTCTAAAGTCTTAGAATTAATACTTTTATAGAGAGCCTCCTAGTGCAAAGCGACCATAAATGTCTTTTTAGCATTTGATATTTAATTAGTAATCTAACAAATTACTCACTCGTTTTCTCATTTTATATGACATTTATTTGTTTTGAAATGAACTTTAATATGTTAATCTTGATAGGGAAAGAAAATATTAAAAATAATAGTCGAAATGGAAATATCATTGCAAAAGTTAGAATAATTAATGAATGTGGAATCTTAAAAGTGTATAGAAATGAAGTAATTATGGAACATTTGAAAAGAGAAGTGTCATATAACTGAGACAAAATGAGTGTGTCTAGGGGTGGCAACCGGATGGGTGCAAATTAAAAATAAATAATAAAAAAATAGATAAAATATCTGATTCAACTCATATTTAATACAGATAAAAATGGATTAACTCACAGATAATATAGATAGTTCATACTTATTTTTAAATAATTTTATTTTATTTTTTACTTTATATTTTTAAATTTTACCTCATATCTTTTTTTTATAATAATTATAAGTTTATTATTCATAGTTTTTATGTTGACATCTTGAAACGACGGTAAATAATATAATATATTCAAATATCATATTTATCAAAATAATATAGTACAATATAAAATAATATGATACGATAGATTATGAAATGACATGTAACAGTCATACAAACAAGTTACTAGGAAAAACATAATATCTTACTCACACGCGTCAATGTGTGAAACGATAGTGTATTTTTGGTTACTCTAAATGAAATTGTAATTTATTCTACCATTTAAATAGAAAATAGATACTCATTAAAACTTAAAACAAGATATCATAATAATATTCTCAATGACTAAAAATAATTGTAGTGCTTTTACACTTGTCAGTTATCAATTAAAAATACTTATGAAGGGGATGGGAGGGGAAATTAACTCCATCGTTTTTACCGCTCTCTCCTTTTCGATTTACGTGAACATATAAGACTGGGTACGGAGTTGAAAAAAAAAAATATTTAAAATTTGTGATCCTAAACAATCAAAAAGGAGCCTATGGTATTTGTGTGGTTATAAAAATTTCTCATTAATGATAGAATTGTAAGTTTAAGTTAAATTATTTTCAAATTTAGAAATAAGTCATTCTTTTTTAAAGAGACCAAAAAAAATAGGTTCACATAAACTGAAAGGGTGAGAGTACTGGGTTAGCATGCATTAATCTTAATTTTTTTTTTTTTTCCTTTTCAGTTACTTAACTTCTACTTGATTTTGGGAAATAGTCCAAGAAACACAGCCTTATCATTTCCTCCGTTGATGCAATTAAATTAAGAAACTCATGATTGCACTAGCTTTTAGCTTCGACAATTCTGAAATGCTATTATTACATGCTTTTTACCTAGTTCGTGAATAAAATTTAAAAATATGAATAAATAAATAAATAAACAGAATTAGTTCATTATTCACATGAAATCACCAATGAATATGCATTAATAGGTTCAGCATTGGTTATTTCACATCATATTTTTGGGAGGATAATTTACGCAATTCTGTTGACACCTTAATTAAACACTAATGTGAAGTCAAAGTAATAATTGATCATCGAAGTAAATTGGACATGAAGTCACAAAATCACATCTTTCTTGGTTTGCACACGGCTCTGTAGAAGAGGTCCATCAACATGCAATTTTCTATAGGCTAATATTCTACCTTTCCCTGTCATATATTCCCGATCCATAATAAGTGATCAAGAAAAAATAATTTATTTTTTCTAAATTACTCTAATGTATATATTTCTAAAAAATCTTTTGCTCATCACATTAATTATACTGCAATATTTAATTAATGGTAGTTTAGTCACATTAACTATTTTTATTTAAAATTTTATATTTTTTTTAATAAATATGCTCAAGACAAATTGATCATTTATTGTGAACCGAAGGAAGTATATACTTAATCCGTTGTTCTTTTTTTTTTCATTTCCCATCTAAATAATCAAAAAATATATATAATTAATAGTACAATTATTTTGAAGAAGTAAACGAACAACCACTTATACTATTTCTTTTTCCTTTTTTATCAACTGAGTATTGAACTCTAACTTCAAGATAAGGGGAGAGCAGGCCAGAATTCGTCGTTTTCAACATCAATATCCGTTTTGCGGGGTAATAGCAGGAGTAGCCCCATGATCAGGGCAAACCCCTCAAAAAAGAACACACTGTCACGGTCAAATTAGCCGTTTTTACCTCTTTGGTAAAACCTGACACAGAATCGAGTGCAATAAGTAACCAAATCTCGGCGATCTTCCCAATCCCTGCTTGCCACGTTACGGTGTACACTCCCACTTGAACAGTTTATTTATATTTAATTATAAACTTCAACTTCCTCTTGTCACAATAACAAAAAAAAAAAATCTGTACTCTATCAGTATTAACTAATGTGACAGTAATTCTTCCGTTTCAATTTATGTGAACTTGTTTGACTGATCACGTAGTTTAAGAAAAAAGAAAAAATAAAAACTTTTGAAATTTGTCGCCTTAAACAAGTCGAAAAAGGATCTAGAGTATTTGTGTGGTTATAAAAGCTTTTCATTAAGGGTAGACTTGAAAGTTTAAACTAAATTGTTTCCAAATTTAGAAAAGGCTAATTCTTTTTGGAACATACCAAAAAAAAAAATATGTTAACATAAACTAGAACCGATGGAGTAATAATTTTCTTTTTAGTTCGTTTAAAATAAATAATAATTCATCTTTTAAGAATAATATAACGTAAAACTTTTTCTTTTTCCTTAATGAATGAGTTATAAATATAATCTCATAAATGTGTAATTTTTTTAGTCCATAATTTTCAAAAGTGTATTTTTCTTTGTTAAATTTCATGCATAGTCAAATAATAGTACAAAAAATCGCACAAATGGAGTAATTATTTAAATATAAAATATTTTAATTGTTTTAAGCAAATAAATAAGAAAGAATTCAAAAAAAGAAGAAGAAAGTTCCAACAAAAATTATGACTAATGATACTCTCTTTTTTATAGTTTGTTTTAAAGTAAATTTTATTATTTATTAGGATAATTTCAAAGGTATCCACTCATGTTTCACTTTATTATATTAATCTCCTCTGTGATTTATAATATTACGATTATCTTCTTTATTTTGATTTTTTTCTAATTCTTTTCACATTTTTTATTAGTATGAATAAAATATTATTTAATAAATATGCTCTTTTCTAACCAGTCGGCTGTCCCAATTTCTCTACTTGACCCTTTTTTTGGGTTTCTTCTTCACAGAAAACATCACCATTCACAAATTCACAATCATCCTTCTCTAGTAAAAGAAAAAAGGACATCACAATTTGCATTCTTAGTTTCTTACCACTATTTCCCCCCAATTGAAACCCTTCTTCACCTGCTTTCCTTCTCAGGAAATGTGATTGTTCCTTGTTGGCCCTCCAATCCCTTGTGATCTCTCCCTTTTCCAAGTTTCACTTTCCCATTATATAAACGCATCCGCCATAACTACCACCCCAACTTCTCCCTCAGCTAGCCTACGATTGGGTTTTTCTTTCTTTGAACATAGTGGTAACAAGTTAAAAAAAGCATTTTATTTACATTAATAAAAATAGGTAAAAAGAATTATTACGGAAAAATTTAAATAAAAGAAATAAATATAATATTATAACCAAGAACAAGGGTGATATCCAAAATTGTAACAACTATCGGGGTATCAAGTTGTTTAGCCATATTTATGAAAGTGTGGGAGAGGGTAGTTGAGCTGAGGGTGAGGAGAAGTGTGCCTATTTTCGAGAACCAGTTTGGATTTATGCCGGGGCGTTCGGCTACGGAAGTCATTCACATTGTTAGGAGATTGATGGAGCAGTATAGGGAGAGGAAGAGGGACTTGCATATGGTGATCATCGACTTAAAAAAGGCCTATGATAAAGTCCCGAGTGAGGTCCTGTGGAGATGTTTAGAGGCTAGAGGTGTACATGTTGCTTACATTAGGGCGATTAAAGACATGTATAATGGAGCTAAGATCCGGGTGAGGACAGTAGGAGGGGACTTGGACTACTTTCCGGTCATGATGGGGTTGCACTAAGGGTCGGCACTCAGTCCCCTGGCAATTGACGTATTGACACGCCATATCTAAGGGGAGGTGCCATGGTGCATGTTATTTGCAGACAACATTGTATTAATTGACGAGACGCGAGGCGGTGTTAACGCGAGGTTAGAGGTGTGGAGGCAAATCCTAAAGTCTAAAGGTTTCAAGTTGAGTAGGACTAAGATAAAATACTTAGAGTATAAGTTCAATGGAGTGACTCAGGGAGTGAGTGGGGAGGTGAGGCTTGATTCACAAGGCATCCCTAGGAAAGAAAGTTTTAAGTACATTGGGTCTATTATACATGGGGATGGGAGATCGACGAAGATGACACACATCGTATTGGGGCTTGTCATGCAACAGAGTAGTGTTTGTCTGTCTGATAAGAAATGGATGAAATTGAGACTTGCTTCCGATTTTTTGTGTGATAAGAAGATGCTAACAAAACTTAAAGGTAAGTGTTACACAGTGGTGGTCATGCCGACTATGTTATATGTGGCTGAGTGTTGGCCAGTCAAGAGCTCCCATATCTAGAAGATGAAGATAGTAGAGATAAGGATGTTGAGATGGATATACGGACACACAAGGTTAGATAGGATTAGGAATGAAGTAATTCGTGACAAGGTGGATGTGGGCCCTATTGAGGACAAGATGGGGGAAGTGAGACTTAAATGATTTGGACATGTGAGGAGGAGGAGCACAGACGCCCTAGTCAGGAGGTGTGAGAGGTTGACATTGGAGGGCCTGATGAGAGGTAGAGGTAGGCCGAAGAAGAATTGGGAGAGGTGATTAGGAAAGACATGGCGCAGCTTCAGCTAACCGAGAACATGACCCTTGATCAGAAGGTGTGAAGGCCAATGATTAGGGTAGTAGGTTAGTTAGTTTAGTATTCTTCATGTCATACCGATAGTATAAATATGTAATTTCGTATTCTGTTGGTATTAGATTTCTATGACTACCTATCATTTCTTTAATTTCGATCATCTTACTATCTGATTGTTATTTATGCTACTTGTGTTATTTGTTTTTTTATTAATGTAGTACTTATGCTTCTCTGAGTCGAGGATTTATTGAAAATATTCTATCTTTCTTCACGATTTTTTGTTGTTGTTGTTGTTATAACCACGAGGGAGGTCTAATGGAGCAAAACTTGATAGAAGGTCTATGAAAATATCCATTTTTTATATTATCCTTAAGGTCATAATAGCTTAAATTTTTTTCTTTTTAAAATAATATATTTTAAATCACAAATTTTAAAAGTATCTTTTTCTTTCTAATATTTGGTGTCCAAAGAGATAATCCCACGTAAAATAGAGGAAGTTCAATAAAATCGCCGTGTAGGGAGAGTATCTAGTTTACAACTTGTTGTAATCCCATTCGTCCAACCTCCGACCACCTTCAAGCTTATTTTATTTCATCCTTATATTAGTTTTTTAATCCTACCCTTGTCCGTCTCTCCGATTTCTTACGTTTGAAGCGCACCAACAAAAATGGTGAATGGGGACCTCTTTCTATCTACCCTCTGATCCTCTCTCCATTTCTCTCTCTCTCTGATTCTTCTTCTTCTTCTTCTTCTTCTTCTTCTTCTAGTCATGGACTAGTTCTCCCAGTTCCTTTCATTTCTTCCAATTACCTTTGCTTTTCTCTTCAGTTACAAGTGTTTTTTAAACTATGGAGGAGCGGAACGTGAATCCAGCGGTGATATACGACACCGTATGGGTGTGCGTGATACCGTACGTACAGGACTCGCGTGACAGGGACGCGGTGTCGTTGGTATGCAAGAGATGGCACGAGATCGACGCCATCACTCGGCAGCACATAACTATGGCTTTGTGTTATTCAGCGAAGCCGGAGCAGCTTTCTAGAAGGTTCCCTCAACTGGAGTCACTCACGCTCAAGGGGAAGCCACGCGCTTCTATGTTTAATTTGATTCCTGAGGATTGGGGAGGATATGCTACGCCCTGGGTTCACGAAATTAGTAGGTCCTTTACTCGGTTAAAGGCGCTTCACTTCCGCCGTATGATTGTTAGCGATTCTGATCTCGAACTGCTCGTGCGTACGCGTGGTAAACTACTTCAGGCACTCAAGCTGGATAAGTGTTCTGGATTTTCTACTGATGGTCTTCTCACTGTTTGTCGTTCCTGCAGGTATTCCACCTCTTCTTCCGTTGACTCCATTTTACTTGTTGGTAATTACTCTGTTAAGATTAAGTTTTGTTCTCTGAAATTATAAATTTATTGTTTTTCGACATAAAAATAAGTTTCTTTCTTCTTCTTTTTTTCAGTTCTGTTCTATTTATTTTTTTTTATGTAAAATTAAGCTCTAGTTTTAACGCCTGAAGTTATTGTCGCTTTTGTTTCAAGCTGTTGAAGTCTTCAAATGTCGGTGAGGATTGAATTGTTTAGGCGGAATTTCTTCTTCCTTTCTTAATAAACGGTGTTTTTGCTTGCAAGCCAGTTTCTATGGTAGTAGAAGTGAACTTTTAAGATTCGGGAAAAGGTAAAACTATAAAAAAGTTAGAGGAGTTTCATTCTATTCTGTAGGATTTTGTGTTGATAAAGAGAGGAACGGAATCATGCAACAAATTAGGTTAGGGATCACTATTATCAAAAGAAAAAGAAAAAGAAAAAGGATATAAGGATTACTATGCACTAATCCAATTCAAACTTGATTGCATATGCAGATTGATTAGGACAATTGGTGTATTGCACACAATAGTGAAGCATGGCAGTTATGAATCTGGTTTCAATGTGATGTGGTTGGCAAAGCTTTTGATATACTGGTGCTATTTGCCTGCTTCTTTTCCTTTTTCTAGTTTAAGAGGGTCTATCCTTTGCTTATACATTTGCCTAGAAGTATGCAATTCAAGTTCATTGTTCTCTGGTTTAACCAAAACTTTTAGGTGGATGGGCTCCATGGTTCTCGGGATCTGGTTTCTAAAAGTGTAAAGGGCAGAGGCTGTTTCCACAGCCTTACTCTACATTTCTGGAAGAGGTTGTTTCCACGGCTCGAACCCGTGACCTCTCCAGGTCACATTGCACCAACTTTACCCGTTACCCCTACATTCAAGTTCATTGCTTATTTGAGGACTACATTAAACAAGAGAGAATTGTGAACAGAAATCAACATCTCTGTTTCCTTATACTACACTCCTTTAGAGGTTTAATCTTTTGCTAGACCTGTCATGCCGCTCAAAGAATTTCTTAGGAGTGTTATGACAAGCTTAGTTGTGCATTAAATTTTGTTGCCTTTTTTGTCTCTGTGGTTCTCATGTAGCCCTTTTATCCTGCAGGAGTTTAAAAACGTTGTTTCTGGAAGAGAGTACTATAGTTGAGAATGATGGAGAATGGATACATGAACTAGCCTTGAACAATACAGTTCTTGAAAATCTGAACTTTTACCAGACTTATCTTGGCAGAGTGAATGCTGAAGACCTTGAACTGATAGCAAAAAACTGTCCCTCTCTTGTCTCGGTAAAAATTAGTGAATGTGATATTTCAAATCTTATTGGTTTCTTCAAAGCTGCAGTTGCATTGGAGGATTTTGGTGGGGGTTCATTTAGTGAGCCAACAGAACCTGCTGCTGAGAATGGCTATAACGAGCAATTGGGAAGATATTCTGCTGTATCATTTCCTCAAAGATTATGCCACTTGGGTCCGACGTACTTAGGAATAAATGAAATGCACATTCTCTTTCCTATTGCTTCTCATTTGAAGAAATTGGATCTTCTTTATGCATTTCTTGACATGGAAGCCCATTGTTTCTTACTGCAAAAGTGTCCTAACTTGGAAATACTTGAGGTTGAATCTCAGCTGTTCTCACTTTTCTTTTCTTCTACGCAAATTGGCCATATATCTTTGTACATAGCTGTTATTGACACTGGCACTATTGTTCTGCTTTTGCTGTGATAGTAGTCGTAAAATCAGGAAGTGAATATTTGATGAAGATTGACATTGTGTTTTGCTTTTCCTTTTTGGATCAATTTTTTTTCTAAAATATGTCACAGCTATTCTGCTTGATTGGCTGTAGATGTTTGAAAGCATATTCTATAATTGATCGACTTCCATGAGTCTAGTATATATTTCTATGTTTGTTTGTACAATTCTGTTTAATCTGTATATATAAGTATATTCACATTTTTTTAATTCTTTTTTATTCTTAGCAAAATAACTGCTTGTAATTTTTATGGTTCTACATCAGAAATATGACCTGCATTTCTTCTGAAAAACGGTAAAGAAAATCGAGATGGGAGGAAGAAGTTACGGCTGGAGTTAAAAAACAAAATGTTATGAGTCTATGTGGGGTAATCTTTAAACTTTTTATTTATCAGTGTTTTTGTCATCGTGAACAGGCAAGGAATGTTGTTGGGGATAGAGGAATGGAAGTGCTTGCCCAATTTTGCAAGAGATTAAAGAGACTCAGGATTGAGCGAGGAGCAGATGAACAGGAAATGGAGGATGAAGAAGGTGCAGTTACACAGAGAGGATTGATTGCTTTGGCCCAAGGGTGCATTGAGCTAGAATACATGGCTGTTTATGTATCGGATATTACTAATGAAGCATTGGAAAATATTGCCACATATCTGAAAGATCTGTGTGATTTTCGGTTGGTTCTACTCGATCGTGAAGTAACAATAACAGATCTGCCACTTGATAATGGTGTCCGCTCTTTACTAAGAGGTTGCCAAAGGCTTAGAAGGTTTGCTCTCTATCTCAGGTCTGGGGGTCTCACAGATGTGGGTCTCAAATATATCGGTCAATACAGCCAAAATGTGAGATGGATGCTTCTGGGATATGTTGGGGAATCTGATGAAGGACTTATGGAGTTCTCGAGGGGATGTCCTAGCCTGCAAAAGCTAGAAATGAGAGGCTGTCGTTTTACTGAACGTGCATTGGCTTATGCTGCTTTGCAGCTGAAATCGCTAAGGTACTTGTGGATCCAAGGATTCAGTCCATCTTCGAGTGGTTGGGATCTGTTGATGATGGCACGCCCATTCTGGAATATTGAGTTGATACCTGCGAGACGAGTGATTACCGGTGCAGGAATTGCTGAGCATCCAGCTCATATACTTGCCTATTATTCCCTTGCAGGCCGAAGAACTGATTTTCCAGATACGGTTTGGCCTTTGGACCCATAGTTGCTTCTTGCTGAATAAACTTGTAAATATAACCTTTTTCTTGTGGGATGATGGTTTCGGGTGTGCTTTAGAGGTTTAATATGCTCCTTCCTTTTTAGGTGTCCTCTCCATACATAGGTGTCTCTTCCTTCTTTCTTCTTTTTTTTTTAGAAGAGTTTTACCATATTGATTTTGTTGTCGTGTTTTAGACATGGGGATTGTAATAAGTTTTCTTTTCTTGGTTATTCAGAAGAATCTGCCACTTGGTGCTCAACCTTTTCTAACTGTCGACTGTGTCTTGCTCTTTGAGTGACTACAGTTTTTACAGAAATCAGTGACATGTAAAAGTAGTAGTGAAATTTGACCATGCCCTTTGCGTTGTTAGAAATGATCCGCTCAATTATTTCCATTGTGGCTTGTCAACTGGTAGGTTAACTGTACATATGAACTCGTCAAATGTTACCAGCTTTTTTACACAAGAACACTCGGCGAAGAAGAAGAAAAACAGTTTATAAGGTTTCTGGGAACCATCAACTATGGCACTCGCTACATTTATCCTTTTATATTTTTATTTTTTACATGTTCAAAGCCATAAACTGGAGGTCTAAATGTTACTAGTATTATGCATTATGATGACCTCCCTCTCGGTTTTATTTGTCGTTTGGTTTAAGGAGATTTGTAGTTACCACAAATTAATTCTACTGAAGATGGGAGGTATCACAGAAAACAATTTCAGTTTGTTGGAGTTCCACAAGAAAATCTATCAGTCGTTGGCCTGCTCCTTTTATCACTAGTCTACTTTGTTACGCGCAATATCTTTTTATCTATGTAATTGAACTGGAACCAAATATCAAGTAGTGACCAGTTAATCTGCCCGGAGATCGTGAAAAATATATTTAAATTTATTCATACCCTCTTTTCTATGAAAAAAAAATTAAAATGCTTATAAATAGTAGTGGTAAACGGGCGGGTCGGGTTGGATATGGTTCGGGTCGAAAATGGATAATGAAAAAACGGATAAATTATCCGACCCATATTTAATACGGATAAAAAATAGGTTAACCGACCATATTATCCATGACTTCTTGAATATGAACACTTTTAGGAGAATTCCTTGTTTCCCAAACCTGAGGAATCTCCAATTTGAGGCTTTACAAATGTAAAAGTTAAACCCATTAGTTATCCATTTTCTAAATGGATAATATGGTTCTAATCCATATTTGACCCGTTTTTAAAAAGTTCATTATCCAATCCAGTTTTTAGTGGATAATATGAGTGGTTAACTGTGTTCTTTTAATCATTTTGCCACCTCTACTTATAAACAACATACATGTGTGGGTTCATCATAATGTGAATTATTTAAAGTGTGTGTGTGTATATATATATATATATATATATATATATNGTTTTAGACATGGGGATTGTAATAAGTTTTCTTTTCTTGGTTATTCAGAAGAATCTGCCACTTGGTGCTCAACCTTTTCTAACTGTCGACTGTGTCTTGCTCTTTGAGTGACTACAGTTTTTACAGAAATCAGTGACATGTAAAAGTAGTAGTGAAATTTGACCATGCCCTTTGCGTTGTTAGAAATGATCCGCTCAATTATTTCCATTGTGGCTTGTCAACTGGTAGGTTAACTGTACATATGAACTCGTCAAATGTTACCAGCTTTTTTACACAAGAACACTCGGCGAAGAAGAAGAAAAACAGTTTATAAGGTTTCTGGGAACCATCAACTATGGCACTCGCTACATTTATCCTTTTATATTTTTATTTTTTACATGTTCAAAGCCATAAACTGGAGGTCTAAATGTTACTAGTATTATGCATTATGATGACCTCCCTCTCGGTTTTATTTGTCGTTTGGTTTAAGGAGATTTGTAGTTACCACAAATTAATTCTACTGAAGATGGGAGGTATCACAGAAAACAATTTCAGTTTGTTGGAGTTCCACAAGAAAATCTATCAGTCGTTGGCCTGCTCCTTTTATCACTAGTCTACTTTGTTACGCGCAATATCTTTTTATCTATGTAATTGAACTGGAACCAAATATCAAGTAGTGACCAGTTAATCTGCCCGGAGATCGTGAAAAATATATTTAAATTTATTCATACCCTCTTTTCTATGAAAAAAAAATTAAAATGCTTATAAATAGTAGTGGTAAACGGGCGGGTCGGGTTGGATATGGTTCGGGTCGAAAATGGATAATGAAAAAACGGATAAATTATCCGACCCATATTTAATACGGATAAAAAATAGGTTAACCGACCATATTATCCATGACTTCTTGAATATGAACACTTTTAGGAGAATTCCTTGTTTCCCAAACCTGAGGAATCTCCAATTTGAGGCTTTACAAATGTAAAAGTTAAACCCATTAGTTATCCATTTTCTAAATGGATAATATGGTTCTAATCCATATTTGACCCGTTTTTAAAAAGTTCATTATCCAATCCAGTTTTTAGTGGATAATATGAGTGGTTAACTGTGTTCTTTTAATCATTTTGCCACCTCTACTTATAAACAACATACATGTGTGGGTTCATCATAATGTGAATTATTTAAAGTGTGTGTGTGTATATATATATATATATATATATATATATATGAGTTTGAGAGGAATAAAGGATTAGATAGTAATCAATATTTTATATGTAAATGGTACCCCAATAAAAATAACATAGCTAAATGTAGGCTATGTTATTTAGAAGGATGCATCATATTTATAAAAAAAGAATATAAGATAAAATTAGAAAAGAAAGATAAAGAAACAAATAATTCTACACTAGTGTATATATATGGGTTCCTTATAAATTGTATACTGTTACTATATCCAATATTTGAATTTAATACTAATTTGAAAAGAAAAGAAGAACATATTTTGTCTTGACTTTTTTAAAATTTCGTATTCTTGTAACTTATATAATATCATAAAATACAAAAACATATTACTATACATATTCATAGAAAACTAAATTTATAATGAATTTAAAATTTGTAGATAATTTATGAGAAATGTTACATTTAAAACTTAAAAATTGTATTTTAATGATATTATATCAATTCGAGAATACTAAACATAAAAGTCAATATAAGTTTAAGTTTCAATACCTTCTTATAGTAATTTTTGATTCGCTGAGAAAGAGATGTATGTATGTGTCGAATAAGAATACAAAGAGGAGGTTAAACTCTGGTTATTGTGTAACTCAATACTACTTTTTTTTTATTTTTGTATCTTTATCTTTTGTATTTAATTCTCATAAAATGAACGGACATTTCCTAGTGACACCAAAGTAATAAAATTAAAAATTAAACCTTCAAAAAAGGTGTAGTGTGCCTGCATTTTGTGTGTGCGTGCTTGGTTCTTCCAACTTTTGAGTAAAAAGAACTTAATTTACAGATAAATGGATTATATGATTGTTCATTTTGATCACATTCATTCACATAAATATAAATTACATCAAAAGTGAGGAGGAGTACTTACCAAAAAAGGAAGAGAGCTTATATTCTTGTGACAACTTCTGCCTTCTTGTTTCAGGTAATCACCTTTGGTTTCAGTTCTTTCCATATCGTTATTGTTTCCCTTCTTTCTGTTCTTTTCCTATTTTTGCCGTCATTTTCTTATGTGAAAGTACAAAAACGATTTTAAAAAAAAGTTAACCTTTAATTGTCAAAACAATTCTATTGTTGCAACCTTCCCATTATTCAGAAGCACTTTAATTATCACAATCACCGTCGCGCCTTGAAAAGTAAACAGATAAATCAAAGGCAAATGACAAAAATAGGAAAAAGAAAGACATATGGTTTTCTCGGTCTAAGAGATACACCACATCGTCTTTCTTTAGAGTTGAGACCAAAATTATATAGATACAAGCAACAACCTTCGATTAGAGTTTAGACCACATTTATATAGATACAAGAAACAATCACAAGCCGACTCATCGTTCTCAGCATTACATCTTTAAACCAAAGAAGCATCTTGATTACTTGGCTCTAGTTGTATCAACACCCTTCTGGAAGTAGATTCCGATAAAGCTTAAATTGACCTTTGCCTCCTAAATTAATTTAAAAAACAATGTATTGGCAAAATCTTTTGCAGAATATTTATATTTATATTGATTGAGAAATGAATATGCTGACAAAAAATAAGATAGTTATGTCCGTATAGTTGTTTTCCAGTTAGTTTGAAGTCTAATAAGTCAGAACCTTTGCTCGTGAACCTCAAGAATGAAAATGTCTCTCAAAGGTAGATGGCTTGAAGATGTTCTCTATTAGCATGTCAAATTATCTTCCAGCAACAACCTATACATTAAGCTAACACTATATTTGGATCATTGTTACTTGTCGTTTTATAATATATTGTACTGTACTGTAATGTATTGTATCGTTTTATGGATACAACATTTGAATAGATTGTATCGTTTGCGGTTGTTAAATAACATTTTTGTTGTTTGATTTGACTGTATCGTACAATACTGTAACCGATAAGTTCACTAAAATACCCGCAATTATTTTAAATAAAATTTATCAAAAATTACACATAAAAAAATAATTTAAGAAAATCTCTTTCTACTTATTTATCATTAATTACCTAACTTGGAAACAAGAGCAAAAATCTAGGGAAAAAAGTTTAACTAATATTAACAACCAAAAAAAAAAATTAAAACGATGAAAAGAGACAAAGAATGAACGGAGACAACAACAACAACAACAACAACAACAACAACAACCCGGTATAATTTCACTAGTGGAGTCTGGGGAGGGTAGTGTGTACGCAGACCTTACCCCTACCCTGGGGTAGAGAGGCTGTTTCCAATAGACCCTCGGCATCCTTCCCTCCAAGAACTCCCCACCTTGCTCATGGGGTGACTCGAACTCACAACCTCTTGGTTGGAAGTGGAGGGTGCTTACCATCAGAGCAACCCACATTGTCAAAGAATCGAACGGAGACTTGGATAATAAAAAGAACGGGGAAAACCAACTCTAGAAAATATGGAAGAAGACAAAGTAGGTCAATATGTTGGAGATTTGTAGTTAAAGTAAAAAAAAATTATGGAGTAATAAGTAAGGGCATAATTAGAATAGAAAATAGGAAACGATCCCATCACACCAAATTGGTTGTTTCATAAAATGAGACTTTTGGTTGTTCCGGAACAATGAGTTTAACAATACAATACAATGAATTTTAAATAAACAATCAAAACAAACATTATTTTGAGATAACAATAAAATACAATACAATGGTTAACAACCATCCAAACAAGCCGTAAGACTTAGACAGGTTCCACAAACTTCAAAATCTAAAGAGATTAAGCTCTTCATTCCGGCAAGAATAAATTTAACAAATCTGTAGATTTCAATCGAGTCAGATCTCTTAATAGATATCGTGTCATGATTTTTGTTTTTTTATCAAATATTAATAAATTAATTGTATATATCTTTCCACATCCTAGGATAGATAATTGGTTCTAACTATTTTACTTACCTTTTATTGTGTTTCCGCATTGTAGTATCGAGCAATCTCCTCCAACAATCATATTTACTGACTACTGCTTTAATAAATTGATTCTTTTTTCTAAAAATTTCCTGGAGCTGCCTCTATACTTCAAAAGGAGTCATCACTAACATCTCGGTTAGAATTCAAGAATGAATATAATGTGACTCTACTCCATAGGATGTACTGATTAACAATCACTTTCATCTTTCATTTAAAAGACCAAAGTGAACGTCATCGGACATTAATATCATAGCAACAAACTTCAACTTGTCATGTAACATGATAAGATGAAGTTATAGCGGTAATTAAATACGCGCACGCAAATGCATATCGACACTCATTTTCAACAACCATCCTTTTCTTTGTTGTTTTACCGGGTCAAATTAATCGATATTTTGGAAAATATTAAGCATTTACATCTGTTACAGTAAACGTGAGCCTAATTTAATTTAAATCTTTTCGTAAAGTAATTTTTAAAAAAATATGATTCAAGTAAATACAACTAAGTAAATGCAAGTATATTACTTCATCCGAGAGAGACCGAACGCTACTGACAAAAAGGAAAAAAATAAGCTACTCTGTTTTACCTTACCATTCTCTTTTCACTAGTCAAATCATATTCTTCCTCATCTAATTTCTTCTCCAAAACTATCGTTTTTCTCTCCGATAAAATCACTAAATGATACTTTCCTTTTCTTATTTAGATCTTTCTACAATTCTAATACACCCATCATTTTTCCTATAAGTATAAAGAATAGAAAGGACTAAGGAGAAAAACGAAGACACTGGAGTGACAGCATGCATGCACACAGAGAAAATCCAAACAATAATGCAAGCACACATAGTTAGAAGGCTAAATGCGAAGAGATAACGTGCATCATTTTGAGTAGATGTGGTTCCACTAAAGCACTTTTTGAATCGGATGACCATTTTGATTTGGGAACATAATAAAAGGACTGTGACTGAAAAAAGAAAAAAAGAAATTTAATACAGATACACATGAAGTTGTGTACGGTCAAAATCGAATTTGCCCTTCGTGTGACTAATCAAGATTGAAGCTTGATGGACTGAGGTTCGTCATTATAATATCGAGCTGTGATATGAAGTTGGAAGGTCGAGCTCGAGACCCAGAGACCGATCAGTACCGATATCGAGTCAAGGTCGAGCTCGAGACCCAGAGACCGATCAGTACCGATATCGAGTCAAGGTCGAGCTCGAGACCCAGAGACCGATCAGTACCGATATCGAGTCAAGGTCGAGCTCGAGACCCAGAGACCGATCAGTACCGATATCGAGTCAAGGTCGAGCTCGAGACCCAGAGACCGATCAGTACCGATATCGAGTCAAGGTCGAGCTCGAGACCCAGAGACCGATCAGTACCGATATCGAGTCAAGGTCGAGCTCGAGACCCAGAGACCGATCAATACCGAGACCGGTCAAGATCGAGACCGAGCCAAGGAATAAAAAGGCCGTTATAGCCGTAATTGGGAAGAGAATCTCGGCTGAAATCACGGCTTGAATCAAGGAAAAGCCAATTAATTAATCTATCATGGGATCCCCACTATGTATTTTTAATTATATCCAAAGTAGGATTCCTTCACTATATTAAGAGTGACTATTGTAAAGGGCATATTGATTCATAGATTCATACATTCTCACATTCAGATTTTATTGAGTTTTACATAACATTAGCAAATATTATCTTTTTTTGGGCTTTTGATATTGATTTATCCTGTTCACTCATCAATCATTCTCTACTCAATTTGGGTTTGTATTCATTGCAGAGTTTAATTTCATTGAGATGCAATGTTCAATTTCATAGAGATGCAATGTTGAAGTGAAGTTTTGGTTTGAAACATTTCTTGAGAAATTTGAAAGACACACCTTTTCTAAATTCAGTTGTAATGGATCTTTTTTATAAAAGTTTTTAGCAATTGAGTTTATTGTGTTTAAATTCCTAAAAATTTGAGATAATAGATAAATACATTTTCCAATCCATAAAAG
The DNA here is from genome assembly GCA_000715115.1 of Nicotiana otophora. Lineage (NCBI taxonomy): Eukaryota > Viridiplantae > Streptophyta > Magnoliopsida > Solanales > Solanaceae > Nicotiana > Nicotiana otophora. The sequence continues at coordinate 86,861 of AWOL01S0061682.1, forward strand.
ATGCCGCATCACTCCTTAAGGTCCCTCCTTTATAAATATATATAGATTCTCAGAAGCTGCACTATTTAAGGTATTCACAATTATTGTCTAAAATGTACTAAGAAGCCCAATCATCACAGGTAGTTTGTCACAAAAGATGTAGCCCAATCCAACTCTAAAATTCCAGTAAATGTGAGGAAGAAAACATAGTTATTCAGTAAGAGAATTACTGCCAAAAATTGTTAAAAACAATTTTCGTAGATAAATAATATCCTTGAATCCTTAATAAATTCAACAAACCTAATTCAAGGGACATCTAACTGCTCAACCGCTATATAACCTTAACAAACCTAATTCAACAATCTATAACATGAAATGAACGTGTAATTTTACAGAAGTAGATATCCAAAAATGAAACAAAAACTGCAATCTCTTATCTAATCAAGAAAACAAAAGATCCGCGCTTTGTGTTTGACTCATAACCATGGATAATTATATAAAGTTCCATGACAAGAATATGTTTACTCAATATTTTCAATAATACTCGTACCTCATTAGTCACGAGAAACACTTAATCAACTTTTGAGAATGAGCTTAATTCACTCATCCAACTCTACAGTTGGTCGATATAAACGATATCTCTGAATCACCATCTATATAAAATAAATATTGAGATCGATTTTGTTGAGAGAATCCTTATCAAAAAGCTTGAGAGAATTAATAAGAATCGAGAACACCCAGTCGCGACTTTTGAAAAGCACCTCCTTCTTTCGTTTTAGCGAAATAGTTCGAAATTCTAAAATGTTTTATTAAAAGACGTTGGTCATCTAAACAATTTCACATTTGTGGCAACGACTCCCCATGTTTTCTATCTTCCGATTTTACTTTTTCTTTTTTTGTTATCTTTATAAAATGTATATTTATATTTTTGCACAAAAAACTTGTTGAAATAATGCTTGCTTGAAGGGTACAATATATATATTTTTGCACAAAAAACTTGCTTGAAATAATGCCTAGATATTTCATGCCTATATAAAGACCTTGTAATAGATAGAAAAATACACACAATTCAAGAAGAAAATCTCTTCCTTCTCTCTATCTCCATTTCTTGTTCATGTTTTATTAAATTGCTTCTATTTCATAACAACATGTCTTGTTCATATTTTACTAAGTTATTTTTATTTTATAACACGTTATCAGCACGATGCTCTAACCAACTGAGATTATGTGCTTTAATCGAATTTTATCTTCTTTCAACCAGACTTAGTCAAATTTCTTTTCAGTCCAGTAAGCTTTACTTTTAAATTCTTATATCAGCATATGTTTGCTAATTCATGTCTAGCTTTGAGTTTACACTTATATGCAATATGACAACATGATAATCAAACCAAAAATCTTAATCCGCATATATGTGTGACACTTAACTTCAATTATTTTTTTATGCCTACATAGTTAGAAAAGGAAAAGAATTCCTAACACTTGTATTCCATATATATTTGATTAGAGCAATGTTGTTTTCTTATATCAAAAGTAGCTTTAATGTTTAGTAAAACTTATTTGTGGATTGAGTAGGATAAGTAGAAAATTATTTTTCACTATTTTAATGATTCATGCCATTAAAATATAATAATAATAATAATAATAATAATAATA
>AWOL01S0061682.1:89439-99609 GCA_000715115.1 Nicotiana otophora
TATGGTAACTAGTAGTACTATATTATTCTATTTGATACATCATTTTTCTTTAATGTTTTGGTCATATCACTTTCATATTGAAGTAAGATTATTGCAACAAAGACCATATGTGAATTTTTAATATTATTTAATATTTTCATATATCTGTTTGACACTAATTACTTAGCTGATTTGAGTAAACGAAAAGTATATTGTTGAGAATTATATCCAAATGACATTATGAAGAGTTTAACTCAAAAGGTAAGCATTTCTTTCGTATTTGAAATTATTTTTGTCCTTTGCTATTAATGATATCAACTTCAATGAGTTCAAGTCACAATGAACCATGAGGGTGAGACATCGGGATCAAGTCTTGATACTCCATGATGATAAGAGTTGGGTTTGAGTCCCACTATACTATATTGATAATATAATAATGACTAAAGAAAAATAATATATTTTTCATGAAAAAACATGAATATTACCCCACTTGATTTGCTCCATTCTTAAAGTGAATGTGGTAGTGGCGCATAACAAGTCTAAATAAAGACAAGTGGTTGAATAATGAACGTGTGCGTTTCAAAGATCAAAATAATAATAGTTATCACTATGGTAATTATAAAAAGGGATAAATTCTTTGAAGAGAATGTGACTTGTGATAAACATTGAGATTGCATACTCATTCCTGAAAGTGAATGTGAAAATATATATATGATAAAGATTATGCATAATAATGTACTTGTGCATAGTTGGATAAATACTACAACTCACCTCTAAGGGAGGTTTGAGACAAAGAAAGATAATAAATATTATTGTGTGGTTACATAAATATGTCATTTGTCGCGTATATGTGATACGCCAAAAAAACTATTTTGGTGTATCTTATAAAAGGTTATTAAATGCAAAATTAAAGCAAGAAGTGATTTTGCTTATGATGATTTTAACCATGACAATTTATTAAGATATAAGTTTCTCTGTAAAGGAGACATTTACCTTATGAATGGTGTGACAAAAGATCTTGTAGTATAAAAATTATTAAGAACTCCAGAAAAATTAATTTGTTATTACCCGGATGAATAAAATTATTCACGATATTGATATTGTAAAGTCTCAAAAGAAACTTTTTGAGTTTTTAATGTCTAAGTCAAAGTGGTTGGCATTCTGAGACTATAAATGAATGAAATATTGAATATCTTCATATTTCTATAATCATAACGGGTAAATATGAAAGATTACCCGATTTTCTTTCTATTTATACTAAACAAAATATAAGCATAATGATGGAATCATATGTCACACGTAAACTAGAGGTTTACTGAAGCAAATATTAGTTGGCATGACCGGTTGACCATCTCGGTTCAATTATGATGCAAAAAATTAATTGAGAATTATATTGGCATATATTGAAGAAATATAAGATTCTTCAAGAATTTTCCTGTGCTGCTTATTCTCATGATATACCAGTTAGAGCTGAGATTGAATCCCTTGATTTCTGGAACGAATAAAAGGTGATAAATATATGGGCCCAGTCACCTTCCACGTGGACCGTTTACTATTAGATGATTTTAATAGATGCATCTATTCTATGGTCACATGTGCATTTGTTATCAACTTGTAGTTTGGCTTTTGCAAGATTGATTGCTCAAATTATTAGAGCACAATTCCAGAATATAAATTATGATGATTTATCTTGATAATACTGGTTTAAATCCAAGTTGGTTTTTCAGAAATTTTATGCCTCCAATTATATCTACACCATAGGTTATGAGAACAAAATTGCCAAAATAAAATTTGGTATGTGATGTATTATTTAATATACAACATCACTTGTACGCATCTAGCCAAGTTATGATAAGTTCTCTCTATCACAATCGGTTCAGGGTCAGGAACCAAATAATTTCCATCTAGAAATATGAATGTGCTATATGATTTAATTGATCCACCGCAATGCACAAAGATGGATTCCCAAATAAGGCTAGGGATATGTGTTGGTGATCCCAACAATAGGGGGAGAAAATGGAGAGCTGAAAAAGTAATACATGCAATGAATTATTATGAGTACATCGAGATCCTCGTACGACAAAATGTAAACTTGAAGTTCAAGTGATAATTCATTTGCAAAATATTGCCAGGCGTATTTGCTGACCCAAAGCTAAATGTCATATTCAGCTGCTAATGCTCCAAATAAAATAAAGTTTATAATGAATAGAGTTCATGGCATGCATAAAGCAAAATAGATTAATCGTTTTCAAAGATAAAATTCCTTGAAGAAGGAGAAGAACAAATGTTCAAGATGGTCATAATAAGGAGGCAAATGCTCTAGAAGAGCACCACGACATAACACTTCATAAGACCTCATGAAAGAGGCTCAGGTACCTGAAAATAATAAGATAAAGAGATCTCAAAGTCATGTCTTTATTGGGTAATAAAAGAACCGATATAAAATGATCGTCGACGATATTGTTAATATAATGTAGTGCTCAATATTATTAATAATGACGAGGATCTTGAGCTCAAATTTGTCATAAAATTTGGACAGATAAATGATTGGCCAAATGAAAAATACGCACTGAAAATTAATTTCACATGAAAAATATGAAGTTGAACGGATAGTCCCAACACCTGAAAGTATAAAGCCATTGGAGGTATAAATATGTTCTTGGGCAAAAACAAAAGGGTCAAGTCTATAGACATAAAGACGACTTGTGTCACAAGAAGATTTATAAATATTCTGGCATTGATTATATAGAAACATGTTCTCCTATGGTGGATGTCGCCATTTCAGGTTTTAATCTGGCAATACAAGAAAAACATAATATGCGTATAATGAAAATCATTGAAGGATTTAAATTGTTCTGAAGCATATTAAGGTTTCCAAGAAATTTATTAAATAAAGCTTCAAAAATCCTTATACGGCTTGAAACAATCAAGGCGCATGTGGTATAATCACCTGAGTGAGTACCTGTTGAAAGAAGGGTACAAGAATGATTCATTTTGTCCTTGTGTCTTTATAAAAAGATCTGGATCTAAATTTGTTATAATCACCGTGTATGTTGATGATTTAAATATCATTGGAACTCCTAGGGAGATTCCTAAAGCAGTAGAGCTTCGTAAAGCAGTAGAGCTTCCTAAAGCAGTAGAGCTTCCTAAAGCAGTAGACTATTTAAAGAAAGAATTTGAAATGAAAGATCTTGGAAAGACAAAATTTTGTCTTGGTCTACAAATTGAGTATATGAAAGATGGAATTTTTGTCCATCAATCAACATACACTAAAATGATTTTAAAGCGATTTTATATGGATAAAGCACATCCATTCCGACCTCATGAAAATAATGAAGAGCTTCTTGGTCCCGACGTACCATATCTTAGTGCAATTGGTGCACTAATGTATCTTTCTAACATTACAAGGTCTGACATAACTTTTTCAGTTAATGTCTTAACAAGATATAGCTCTGCTCCTACAAAGAGACATTGGAATGGAATCAAACACATATTGCAGTATCTAAAAGGGACTACCGGTATGAGATTATTTTATGGCAATGATTGCAGTCATGGTCTTATTGGTTATGCCGATACTTGGTATTTATATGACCCACAAAAGGTTCGATCTCAAACAGGCTATGTGTTTACATATGGAGGCACTGCCATATCTTGGCGATCGACTAAGCAATCAATTGTGGCTACTTCATCTAATCATGCTGAGATAATTGCTATTCACGAGAATCTGTATGGTTGAGGTCTATAATATACCTTATTCGAGACAAATGTGGTTTGAAGTGTGATAAATTACCCACAATTTTGTATGAAGACAATGCAACATGCATAGCCCAGTTGAAGGGAGGATTCATAAAAGGGGATAGGACAAAGCACGTTTCACCAAAGTTATTTTTCACACATGATCTTCAAAAGAATGGTGATATCAATGTGCAACAGATCCGCTCAAGTGATAATATGGCTGATTTGTTCACCGAATCTCTATCGACGTCAACTTTCAAGAAACTAGTGTACACGATTGGGATACGAAGGCTCAAGGATGTAAATTGATGATCTCATCAGGGGGAGTTAATACGCATTGTACTCTTTTTTTCTTACAAGGTTTTGTCCCACTGAGTTTTCCTTGCAAGGTTTTTAACGAGGCAACCAAAAGGCGTATTTCTAAACATGTGTACTCTTTTTCCTTCACTAGGATTTTTTTCCCATAGAGTTTTTTTCTAATAAGGTTTTAATGAGACACATTATCTATGGACATCCAAGGGGGAGTGTTATAAGAAAAATCAAATTATGGTGGATGTCTACTCTTCCTCCATGATCTTCTCAAATGCTTAATGACATATTCAATGACATATTTCTATGCTTAATGACATATTCAATGACATATTTTTCTTCACTTTTCATGCTTATATAAACGCCTTGTAATAGATAGAAAAATACACACAATTCAAGAAGAAAATCTCTTACTTCTCTCTATCTCCATTTCTTTTTCATGTTTTACTAAATTGCTTCTATTTCATAACAACATATCTTGTTCATATTTTACTAAGTTACTTTTATTTTATAACACCCATTCCTTTTTTCCTAATTATTATGTTTGTGCGTCTATCTAAGTGCAATTGTCTGTCTATACTCTATACATGTGCGTGTCTAACGCACTTTATATATGAAATAATAATAATATATTATATTCTTCACACGTACTTACTATTAGGAAAAGTTTATGCACACATCTTAAGTTGGTTCATACGTGATAGCATTATTTAGAATATATATGGAAATTAAAAATTGGTAGATATTTTCTCCTGAATTGAAAGTTGTATGGATCGGAGAATGACATGAATGAAAGAGATCGAAGTAGTCAATCTACCCTACAATGTCGTCACCTGACCATCATCTTCAATCACTAGCTAATATATTAATTCCTTCTTCCTTCTCCAATAAAACAAACAAACAAATTTATGTGATGAAATATAGCTCAAAATAATAATATAGAACAAGAAAAAACAAGCTAAGAGATATAGAGAGAAAGAGAGGAGAGATTATTATTTCTTCTTCAATTGTGTGTATTTTCTTATCTATTACAAGCATGAAGAGTGAAGAAAATATGTCATTAAACATAGAAAATATGTCATTAAATATGTAATTAAGCATTTAAGATGAAGATCATCGAGGAAGAATAGACATCTACCATAATTTGATATTTCTCATAACACTCCCCCTTGGATGTCCATAGATAATGTACCTCGTTAAAACCTTATTAGAAAAAAAAATCCTAGTGAAAGAAAAAGAGTACACATGTTTATACATACATTTTTTGGTTGCCTCATTAAAAACCTTGCAAGGAAAATCCAGTGGGACAAAATCTTGTAAGGAAAAAAGAGTACACCGCGTATTAACTCCCCTGATGAGAGCATCAATTCACATCCTCGAGCCTTCGCATCCCAATCTTGTACACTAGTTTCTTGAAGGTTGACGTCGGTAGAGATTTGATGAACAAATCAGCCATATTACCACTTGAACGGATCTGTTGCACAGTGATATCACCATTTTTTTGAATATCGTGTGTGAAAAATACCTTTGGTGAAATGTGCTTTGTTCTATCTCCTATTATGAATCCTCCCTTCAATTGAGCTATGCATGTTACATTGTCTTCATACAAAATTGTGGATAGTTTGTCACACTTCAAACCACATCTGTCTCGAATAAAGTGTATTACAGACCTTAACCATACACATTCTCGACTTACTTCATGAATAGCAATTATCTCATCATGATTAGATGAAGTAGCCATGATTGATTGCTTAATCGATCGCCAAGATATTGCAGTGCCTCCACATGTAAACACATAGCTTGTTTGAGATCGAGCCTTGTGCGGGTCAGATAAATATTCAGCATCCGCATAACCAACAAGATCGGGATTGCAATCATTGTCATAAAATAAGCCTATATTGGTAGTCCCTTTTAAATACCGCAATATGTGTTTGATTCCATTCCAATGTCTCCTTGTAGGAGCAGAGCTATATCTTGCTAAGACATTAACTGAAAAAGTTATGTCAGGCCTTGTAGCGTTAGCAAGATACATTAGTGCACCAATTGCAGTAAGATATGGTACTTCAGGACCAAGAAATTCTTCATTCTTTTCTTGAGGTTGGAATGGGTCCTTATTCACATCAAGTGATCGAACAACCATCAGAGTACTTAATGGATGTGCTCTATCCATGTAAAACCGTTTCAATACCTTTTCTATGTAGGCAGATTGATGAACGAAAATTACGTTTGCCAAATATTCAATTTGAAAACCGAGACATAATTTTATCTTTCCGAGATCTTTCATCTCTAATTCCTTCTTTAAATAATCAATTGCCTTTTTGGAGTTTTGTAGGAGTTCCAATAAGATTTATGTCATCAACATATATGGCAAGTACAACAAACTCCGATGTTGTTTTCTTTATAAAAACACATGGACAAATGACATCATTTATATAACCTTCCTTTAATAAATATTCACTAAAGCGGTTATACCACATTCTTCCTAATTTCTTTAGACCATACAAAGATCTTTGCAATTTGATTGAAAATATTTCCCTGAACTTTGAATTATGTGCGTCAGGTATTTTAAATTCTTCGGCAATTTTCATGTATATCTCATTATCAAGTGAGCTATAAAGGTAGGCTGTAACCACATCCATTAAATGCATGTCAAGTTTTTTATGGACAGCAAAACTAATGAGATAACGGTACGTTATAGCATCCATAACAGGAGAATACGTCTCTTCATAATCAACGCCAGGCCTTTGTGAAAATCCTTGTGCAACAAGGCGTGCCTTATATCTTTGTACCTCATTTTTCTCATTCCTTTTACGTATAAAGACCCATTTATAGCCAACATGCTTAACACCATTAGGTGTTTGGACTACAGGCCCAAAAACTTCACGTTTCGCAAGTGAATCCAACTTAGATTGGATTACTTCTTGCTATTTTGGCCAATCACGTCTTTGTCGATATTTTCCAACAGATTGAGGTTCAAGATCCTCATTATCTTGCATAATGCTAGATGCAACATTGTATGCAAAGACATAATCCACCACTATATTCAATCGATTTAAATTTGTCTCAATATCGATTTGATTTATTGATAGTTCCTTATTTTCTTGAGTCTCTGGCTCATCGATATCCTCATGAATCTCAGGATTGGTTAAATCATGAGTTTCTTTATGAAACTCTTTCCTAGTGTCATCTTGATCATTTATTTTCCTTTAATTTTTTAGGATTTCGATCCTTAGAACCCAATGATCTGCCACGTTTTAGACGTGCTTTTGACTCATTAGCTATGATATTAGAAGATTGTCCAACAAGGACATCAATACGGATTGGAACATTCTCTGCAGGGATATGTGATTTCGTTATCCTTTTCAGATTCGTAAATGCATCTGGCATTTGATTTGCTATTTTCTGTAAATGGATAATCTGTTGCACCTCTTTTTCACAAATAGAGGCACGTGGATCAAGATGAGATAACGATGTATTTTTTCATAAAATTTTATATTTTGTACCTCTTTTTCACAAATAGAGGCACATGGATCAAGATGAGACAATGATGTATTTTTCTACGAAACTTCACGTTTGGTTTCACCAATTTCTCCCCCTAATTTTGGGGAAAATGCCTCAATGAATCGACAATCTACAAATCGAGCAGTGAATAAATCTCCATTTAATGTTTCAAGGTAGCGAATAATGGAAGGCGATTCAAACCCAACATTTATTCCTAACATTCTTTGGGGGGCCTTCTTGGTGCGATATGGCGGTGCTACAGGCACATATACAGCGCATCCAAAAATTCTTAGATGGGATATATTAGGTTTATGACCCAAACTAATTGCAACAGAGAATATTTATCATAATTTATCGGTCTGAGACGAATTAGTATTGCTGCATGCAAAATGGCATGACCCCAAACTGAAATGGGTAACTTAGTTTTTATGAGTAATGGTCTTACTATCAATTGCAGACGTTTAATCAAAGATTCTGCAAGGCCATTTTGAGTGTGAACATGAGCTACAGAATGTTCCACTTTTATCCCAATTGATAAGCAATAATCATTAAATACTTTGGGATAAAAACTCAGTGGCATTATCAAGTCTAATAGACTTAATTGGATTATCGGAAAATTATGCCCGTAATCGGATTATTTGTGCCATTAATTTTGCAAATGTCAGGTTGCGAGATGACCATAGACATACATGAGACCATCTAGAAGATGCATCTATTAAGACCATAAAATATTTAAAAGACCCACTAGGTGGGTGAATAGGTCCACAAATATCCCCTTGAATACGTTCCAAAAACGCATGGGACTCAATCCCAACCTTTATTGGTGATGGTCTATAATCAACTTACCTTGATAACAAGAAGTGCAAGAAAATTCATTATCTAAATGAATCTTTAAATTCTTTAATGGATGCCCATTTGAGTTTTCTATAATTCGTCTCATCATAATTGATCCAGGATGTCCCAATCGATCATGCGAAAGTATAAAAGTATTGGAATTAGAAACCTTTTGATTTACGATAGAGTGTGCCTCAATTGCACTGATTCTTGTCCAATACAGGCCACAAGATAAAGATGTGAACTTCTCAATAACCCTTTTCTGGCCAGAGACATTCTTGGTAACGATGATATATTCGAGATTATTCTCATCTATTGTCTCAATATGAAATCCATTTCGACAGATATCTTTAAAACTCAACAAGTTCCTCTTGCACTTGGAGGAGAACATTGCATTCTCTATGATAAGTATTGTTCCCTTAGGCAGAGTTATATTAGCCCTTCCGGAGCCTTCAATTAATTTTGTACTACCATATATTCATCAACATCTATATAGTGAATATCTCTTTTAAAGAGAAAGTTATACCATTATGGTCATGGTCAAAATTAGATGCAAGATCTATTTCTTGCATTATTGTTGTCCTTTAATAATCACATTGCCAAAATATTTTGGCGTACAATAGGTACGCGACCAATGACCATTCATGCCATAATAATGACATTATTTTCTTATTTCATCTCAAACCCCCTTCTGTTCATATTCTTCCAAGAATGAATATGTATTCATAATGATTATCACATTGTTTTCACATTCACTTCAGGAGTAGAACATAATAATCCATGCGTGCTTTATAAAATCTCATGCCATATTAATGGCAAACATCACTTTCACAAAGTGGAGGATTATTTTAAGAGCCATTATTATTCTCATTACCATAATGATGACGATTATAATTTTTTCCATTACCACGTCCACATCCATTCATACCTCAACGGTAACATCATGTCTTATTTTAGATTTATGGGATGAGTTTCCACTATTGGTGGAGATTGAATTTAATTTGCATATGCGAACTTTCATTAACTGAACTCAATCAAATAAAAAGTATCAAGTAAATATAGAAAAACACATAATCAATTAAAATCTACGTGTCCTTTGTGATAATTATCCCACTTTAAGATGGAAGAGATATGTGATAAAATAGAAAGGAAAAATATTGCTCTCTCAAAAGTCTTCATTTCGTATTTCTTAATATTACCACATAGGAACATAATACTTGTTTATAGGAAAAATATTTATCGTTCTTTACACCAAAACTTCTAACATGATTTGATGAACTTTCAAGAAAAACTTTTCTGTAAAGCAAGTTTGTTCATGTATGGAAACATAAATAGCAAAGTGTAAAGAAACTTGAAAACTTATTAGAAAAGGCTAACCGTGATAGCCGAATATATGCTGGCGTTGTACACCTTATACCGTCATCGTTCTTACCATATTATAAACATTAAATGACGCTACCAGTATTGGCCGCATCATAACAACTCAGTTAGCTAGAACTTCGTGCTGATAACGTGTTATGAAATATAGCTCAAAATAACAATATAGAACAATGAAAAACAAGTTAAGAGATATAGAGAGAAAGAGAGGATAGATTATTATTTCTTCTTCAATTGTGTGTATTTTCCTATCTATTACAAGGCTTTTATATAGGCATGAGAAGTGAAGAAAATATGTCATTGAATATATCATTAAACATAGAAAATATGTCATTGAATATGTTATTAAGCATTTGAGAAAATCATGGAGGAAGAGTAGACACCCACCATAATTTGATATTTCTTATAATAATTTAATCATAATATATATATATA
>AWOL01S0061682.1:100728-128224 GCA_000715115.1 Nicotiana otophora
AAATCACAAGAGAGGACACTCTCTTTCCAAATTGGATATACATAATAAAGTCCGATACTTATACTTCATCTTTTCTTCCTAATGGAATCGCTTTAATTTTGCATTCTTTTTCCTTCAATAAAAAGGATGGAAAGTTTTTGGAAAGGAGAATTTTTACTATCATTAATGCATAGCGAAATAGGTTGGCCCATCTTATTATAATGCAATCACAAGCTAGCTTTAGCTCCATGGCTTTCTCTTTTGAATTACATTACAACCCTATATTTTAATCGAGATTTTCTTGTGGTATTATATAATCTATAGGATTTCCATAATTTTGTTTTAACTTATTTCATATCTATTATCACTTCCTTTTGGATTAGTTCTAATTGTGACTACTCAGTAATCAAAATCTCTCAAACATATAATAATTGAAACGGTGATATTTATCATTTTATTAAAATGGTGGCATCTACAAACAAATATTACGTACTCTATGTTCCAATTTTCATAGTACTCTCTATCTTGAAACATCCTAAAATTTTTAACATCATTTTGTTGATAATATTATTCAATATAATTTTAACAAATTTCAAGATTTTAAATTCATTTAACTATGCGAATTTACTTTAATTTGATACTTTTTAGTCTGTCAATAAAGCTGAGAAGTTTTTTCGAGCACTACTTTTATAATACGATGGCATGCTAATTCAATCATATGATATGTTCATATAAAATAAGAGAAATTAAGCTGTAGATAGATATGCCCACAACAATAAAGAGGAATATATTTTTAATTTGAATATATCTACTTTAGACCGAGAAATGGAGAAGCATCTAGAAATGCTAGAGTATCTAATATTGAGTGATATATCTGATATGGCTTAGAGAAACGCTTTTCTCACTAAACGACTTTTCCTTTTGATGAATATATATATATATATTCATCAAAAGGAAAAGTCGTTTAGTGAGAAAAGCGTTTCTCTAAGCCATATCAGATATATCACTCAATATTAGATACTCTAGCATTTCTAGATGCTTCTCCATTTCTCGGTCTAAAGTAGATATATTCAAATTAAAAATATATTCCTCTTTATTGTTGTGGGCATATCTATCTACAGCTTAATTTCTCTTATTTTATATGAACATATCATATGATTGAATTAGCATGCCATCGTATTATAAAAGTAGTGCTCGAAAAAACTTCTCAGCTTTATTGACAGACTAAAAAGTATCAAATTAAAGTAAATTCGCATAGTTAAATGAATTTAAAATCTTGAAATTTGTTAAAATTATATTGAATAATATTATCAACAAAATGATGTTAAAAATTTTAGGATGTTTCAAGATAGAGAGTACTATGAAAATTGGAACATAGAGTACGTAATATTTGTTTGTAGATGCCACCATTTTAATAAAATGATAAATATCACCGTTTCAATTATTATATGTTTGAGAGATTTTGATTACTGAGTAGTCACAATTAGAACTAATCCAAAAGGAAGTGATAATAGATATGAAATAAGTTAAAACAAAATTATGGAAATCCTATAGATTATATAATACCACAAGAAAATCTCGATTAAAATATAGGGTTGTAATGTAATTCAAAAGAGAAAGCCATGGAGCTAAAGCTAGCTTGTGATTGCATTATAATAAGATGGGCCAACCTATTTCGCTATGCATTAATGATAGTAAAAATTCTCCTTTCCAAAAACTTTCCATCCTTTTTATTGAAGGAAAAAGAATGCAAAATTAAAGCGATTCCATTAGGAAGAAAAGATGAAGTATAAGTATCGGACTTTATTATGTATATCCAATTTGGAAAGAGAGTGTCCTCTCTTGTGATTTGTCATGCAACTTGCAAAAGATCTTAATATAGTTATCTAAAGAAAGATAAACGCTCCTTCGCTCTTTATATCAAGCAATGGCGGAGCCACATTTACTTTACGAGGTTCAACTGAATTCTCTTCGTCCGATAAATTATTAAATCTCTACCATAAATTTCTTGCCTCTGCTGATATCAGGTACATATACATAAATGGAAGGTGAATGCTGGACATAATGCAAAACGACTCATAAAATTTAGCTCTAAAAATATCACACTAAATGGACCAATGATCCAAGATAGAGTTGTTAGGTACTTACAATTTAGCAGTTTTATATTGATGTGACATTGACGCTGATTAAGATCCAAGGTGAAATTGGAGAACTACGATAATTTTGTGATACCTTTACGAAGCATGAATTTGGTTCATTCATTTTCTAAAATTTATTTTATGGCAATTAATAAAACCATCACTAAGAGACATGCATAACCACTTAATTTGTTAAGTGCAGTGAATTACACAGAGTTCACTGTCTAAGAACGTACGTGACCTCGTGACTATGATGTCATACCATTTTACTCTACAACAATAACTAGACACTACCTTTTCCTTTTACTCCTTTTCTTTTTTCTCAGTAACACAAGTTAACCATTGATTAACTAAAATGGATCTCCTTGTTGTTTTCTTTTCAGCATTCAAGAACAGTTTTAATTCCCTCTCTTCAGTCTCCCTCCTAGCAATCAATTATCAGGTTAAAGATAATATTTTAGACTTCAAATATCATAAGATATTTTTATTTCATGTTTTACCCTTATTATTAACTACTCATTACCCAAATTATTTCTCAAGACTTTTGAAAATGCTATCATTATTATGGGTAAAATTATAAAATACATATTGTTTTTCCTTTTTTAAAGGAAGTGCAAAGTCAAAAGTGAATAATTAAAAGTGAACAAATAGAATATCTAGTTCGCAAAAAGATTTAATTTGGACTTTTTCTTTCTAAATTGAACTAGGCAAATGTTTTGATTTTCTCCGTGGCTGCTGAGGAGGGACAAGAACCATCTATATATAATAATATAGATCAATGTATCGGTGTATATCTGGCCCAAAATTGGAGCATCGGCTTAATTGTGAAACCCACTTTAGAACGCAGATAAATCGATTTTGGAAGGGTTTTAATTTATTTTCTGATTGTACTCATTTAATGTTTGTTTGTAATAAGATAGGAAGGACTTAAAGGGTCGCTCATGCGGGTTAACTCAGAAAATAATATAAATAAAAAGAAAGAAAAGGAGAAAAGACACAATCGTTTACTAATGGCTGTCACTTCAAAATAAGCAGGGAGTATCTTTCTTAAAAGGATTACTTTTGCCTCTCTTTGTTCTAACACAAGAAATAGAAAGCTCTCTTTCAAAGTTTGTCCTGGGTAAGAAAATTTCAAACAAATTTCTTCCTTTGTAACTCAAGTGATATAGAAACTTTGCACTTTTATTTATAATTGACGTTTATATAAATATGTTTTTATTGAGAATTGGTGAAACAAATTCCACGAATCTTGTGGAATGTAACTGTGTTTTTATAGTTTCTTTGACCGACATCCAATAGGGAAAAGGGAGGAGAAGAAAGGAGTTTCAAGTTTCAACTATATATTGTATTCAATCTCTTCATATAAAGACCCGACTAATCATTTTGAGTACTACTGCCCTTTTTTTGTATTTCGAGACCTTTCGTAGCTTTATTTGATAATTTATAATTTGCGTGCGTGGTCCGTGTCGCTCTCCGGAAAGTTCTTATGTGAAAATTTAAAGAAAATGTAATTTTTGGCTTTAAAAACGACTAGATTTGAAAACAGTCAATAGTTTTGGTAAATGATCTCGGGTCGATATTTTGACGATTCCGGTAGGTTCGTATGACTTTTTGGACTTGTACACATGTTTGGTTGGGGTCCCGGATGACCCAAGGCCGTTTTGGCGCGTTATATGAAAAGTTTGAAAAAATGAGTTTTGAAATTGAAAACCTTGAGTTTTAATGATCGATTCTTGATATTTAATGTTATTATGATGATTAGAGTTAGCGAGCGAATTTGTATGATATTTTTACATCTGTGTGAGTATTCGGGTTGGAGCCTGGGATGAGTTTCAGATGCGTTGCAGATGATTTTAGCTTAGTTGGAAATTTCTGCTGGTGTCAATCTGCAGGTCTCGCATTTGTGAGGACCTGTTCGCAAATGCAAGCACCGCAATTGCGATGCCAAGCTCGCATTTGAGATACTAGAAGGGGCTGAGTTAGCTTCGCTTTTGCGAAACTCTGATCGCAATTGCGAAGGTGGAGGTCTTCACTTTTGCGAGGATACTTCGCATTTGCGACTGTGAGGAAATTAGGGCAGCTTCGCATTTGCGGACTGCACAAGATTCGAAGTTGCGATGAGTTTATCGCTTTTACGATGTTGGAGGCTCAGAGACTGCTTCGCAATTGCGACCAGTAGTTTGCTTCTGCGAACGTCGCAATTGAAAATAAGAGTTCGCAATTGCGACATCTGCACCTAAGTAAAATGTGGGAATTTCGGGACTTAGCTCATTTTACACCATTTTTGAACCCTACACTTCATATAGACAATTTGGAAGAGTAATTTCTTCCCAAATACATTGGTTAGTAACTTTAACTTGTTTTCAATCAATTTTAATTACTTTTTCATGAACTTCATCATCAAATTTATGAATTTCAAAGTAGAAATTTTATAAAATTGAGATTTAGACCTAGAATTGAGGTCGCATTTTGAATTAAATCACATATCCAGGCTCGGGGGTGAATGAATAATCGGGATTTGGTCTTAATCTTGAATTTTGATTACGTGGGCCCGTATTGACTTTTGTTGATTTTTTTAATTTAGTTAAAAATTAAACCTTTATTCATTCACTAGTAGTTTCTAAAGCTTGTTTTGAATTGTTTGAATGATATTTGGTTAGATTTGATTGGTTTGGAGGATTTTTCTAAAGGAAAAGCCGTGTTGGATTATTGATTGTGTTCCGAAAAAAGATAAGTGTCTTGCCTATCTTTGTTGAGGAAATTTTTTCCCTAATAAAATGATATTGTTTGCTACATGCGGGGGTGATGTATATGCAAAGTGACGAGCGTATATGCATGTGCCAGGGTTATCTATGCTCGGGGTAGATTATATAATTTTTTGTGCCTTGTTGGACTTTGTATTTTTCGCCTCATGTTTTACTTGACTTATATAGTAATATGAGCACAATTTCAATACGAGTGTAGCATCCTGAAAGATTTTCAAAATGTTAAAAGGCCTCATTAGAAGGTCAGTAAGCACTAAACGTATCATTTGTAAGTTAACAATAACTATGACTATGGATAAATCTATTTAGATATGTAGACATATATTGTACATGGTTTGAAGTATTATAGTGATGTTTAGAAATGGGGAGAAGTAGCTTGGAACAAGTTAGAATTGTTTAGGAGAAAAAGATACCTAAAGTCGCACATGACCTAACTTCAAACGATCATATCTCTTTATATATAGAATATAAAATTAAAGATCTTATAGTCTAGTTTCTAACAGTTTAAAGCGTTCATCATTTGAACTTTTGTACAAAAAGTTATGACCATTTTACTCAGCACTGTCCAATATACACGCCCGATTGTGCAGCCGCGCACCTGAGAGTGCACCTGAAGGAGTTAGCAGCCCCAAGTGCGCGTCCAAATACGCGTTCAAGTCCTAGATGCGCGACAGCATACCTGGAAAGATTATGTCTACCCCCTATGTCGGGGAGAGATGATTTGGGGTCAAATTTTGGGAGTTCATTGGGGCTTTTGAAGAGGATTTCTACCAAGGCTTCACTTAGATCGTACAAGGTGAGTTTTATCTAAGTTTTGTGTTAATGTAAGTTGATTAACACTAATAGTAACAAGATTCAACCATGAAATTTATTAGATTCTTCCAAATCCTCCAAGAATATAAAAATGGAGATTTTCAAGATTTATCTTCAAGAGGTAATATCACTACTCAATGTTCATCTATTGTGTATAAATAAATATATTGAAGGTTATTTGGAGTAAAAATTATGGTTTGGTTGAGTTGGGAGATAAACCCTAAAAATAATATTTTTTATAATCTTGTGAGCAATGTAATTATTGAATATCATATTGGTATGTATGCAACGAGAGATTTAGAGTTAAAAACTCAAGAACTAACTTCTATGGTGGGAATATCGATTCTTACTAGACTTGTAAAATACTTATGTGTTGAATACTTAGTTGACTTAGATGGTGTTATCATAATATGCCATTGATAAATATGAGTTGTTGTGTAGATATTGGCTTATTGCCAACGTTTAAGAGTTCTAAATGAATTGGAGCCTTATAGTACTATCTTGGAGCTTGGACTTAAGGTAAGTTGATTAAAACTTACTCTATTTGAGGGATTTTCTCTAAACACATGTTTTGACTTGATACATGAGATTGTTCGTAAATGTGTATCCGTACTCGTGGGGACAAGTGGGAAAGGATGTCACCATGTATTTTTGAGTCGTGTTGTATATGAAGTGGTACTATGTTATTTTGAAAAATCTCATTTTTAAAAGCTTGTTAGCAAATGGCACTTGAGGCAAACGAAAATAAAACTTATGTTGATGATAAAGAGATTAAATGAATGAGTTCTATTGTTATATTTGTTTTATAAAACGAGTAATGTAATATTTCTAAAATCTTTGTATTTTGAAGTTGCAGTTGTTACACCTTTAAGGATTGAAATCTTATTTATTTAATTGCTTAATATAAAAAGAGAAATGATACTTATTTGATTTTGTTCAAATGATTTGGATTGACTGTAACCGCCATGATGTGATGAAATAGATACTTTGAGGCTATTTGGATATGAATAAATTTTTGGAATATCAAATATACTGGGAGTTACTTGTATTCACCGAAATTGGCTTCGAATATATCGTATTCATCGTCATAACACTACATGTACTGGTGTAGGCGTAGATGACCACTTTGTGGTATAGACTACGACAGATCATCCTCCTTGAGAGGGTACTATTTGTGCTATTACTAGCATGACTTAGTTTATTTGTACGACACTGTGATGAGCCGGCATGAGCAAGTAGGGTATATGATACTTTCCGCTAGGTACATAACCTAGTTGACCTTCTTATATTGGTGATGGTATAGTACTCCCGGTGAAAGGTAAAAGATGATTTTATTATGTATAAACATAAGGAGCAAAAAGTGATTTTAATGACTTAATAAAGGTGAAATGGTTTTGCATAATTTTTATTAGGATCATGGGTATATAAATATTTTAAAGTTTGTATCATGATTTACATTTTACTAGTCTTTTTATTTAAAATGATAGAATACAACTGGTGTAATGGTTTATCGCTTTATATAAAGCGTTAGTTGCATATGTTTTGTAAAGCCTTGTCCCAAGAACTCGAGTTAGAGAGAGTCTATGACACTTATTGAGTATCATGGTGGTGTACTCAGCCCTCAGGGGTCCCTCTCCAGGTCCCCACTTACTCTATATATTTTCAGGATGCGATGTGACACGTGATGAGCAGATGATGCTAGGATGATTCTCTTTCCGAGGTATATGGTGAGACACCACTTCTATTTCGTGGTAGCTCTTGTGTTGATCTTACTTCTTTTGGTTGGAGTTTTATCCCAAGCATTTGTTTTATCCTTTTGTCTTAGAGGTTCCATAGACAATTGTCACTATTTTGGATTGTAATTGAGACTTATTCATATTACATGCACAAAAGAAATATTGTTATCTTTATATTTTTTCAATTATTGAAAATGGTAGATTTAAAGATTATGTTTCATATATGGTCTTAATTATTTAAAATATGTGTTTTCAAAAAGGCTTCTGTATGCATCTATTAGGCATATAGATGCATTTCGTTTATTTATATTATTATCTTTCTACATTCTTTTTCAGCATAATTATTACCTATCTTATTGAATCTACGACTGTGACATGTAATGAGACAACGCAACATGAGGAGAGTGATTCAGAAGATTGGCAAAATGATGTAATACCTAAGAAAATTGTCAAGGAAGTAGAAGATTTTGAGAACAAACCAAAGTCAATCTGGAAGAAACTGAGACGGTCAACCTAGGGAATTCTGAAACAGTCAAAGAAACTTGCATTAACATTCATCTATCACCGTCAGAAAAGGAAGAGTACATCAGATTTTTAAGGGAATATGAGGATATGTTTGCATGGTCCAACGATGATATGACAAGATTGAGCACATCCATAGTGGCTCAAAAGCTACCTACAAACCCTATGTGTCCGCCGGTAAAGCAGAAGCTTAGAAAATTCAAACTCATCAAGTCTAAGAGGAGTTCGGATCACATAGCATACCTGAGAAAGTTTTTCGACTGAGTACGAAAGTACAATCTGAAGTTGAATCTTGCAAAATGTGATTTCGGAGTGCCTGCCAGGAAATTGCTAGATTTCATCGTCAGTCGTCGTGGCATTGAGCTAGATCTGTCAAAGATCAAAGCTATTCATG
This sequence comes from Nicotiana otophora, assembly GCA_000715115.1. Taxonomy (NCBI): domain Eukaryota; kingdom Viridiplantae; phylum Streptophyta; class Magnoliopsida; order Solanales; family Solanaceae; genus Nicotiana; species Nicotiana otophora. Next base: position 109,076 of record AWOL01S0061682.1, read on the forward strand.
ACCTGCCACCACCAAAGAACAAGAAGGATGTAATGAATTTTTTAGGACGCCTCAATTATATCAGCCGCTTTATAGCTCAGTCGACAGTAATATATGAGCCAATCTTCAAAATATTAAGGAAAGATGCTGCGACGAGTTGGACTGAAGAGTGTTAGAAGGCTTTCGATAAAATCAAGGAGTATGTGTCCAATCCACCTGTGTTGGTCACACCGGAGCCCGGGAGACCTTTACTGTTGTACCTATCCGTGTTGGATGAAGCGTTTGGATGCGGTTTTGGACAACGTGATGAGACCAAAAGGACGGAGCAAGAAATATACTATATGAGTAAGAAGTTCACACCTTACGAAGCCCGTTACACTTTGTTGGAACATACCTGTTGTGCCTTAACATGGATAGCCCAGAAATTAAGAGATTACTTCTGCGCATACACCACATACCTTATATCAAGGATGTATTCGCTAAAATACATCTTTCAGAAGCCCATGCCTACGGGTAATCTAGCAAAATTGCAAATACAACCGAGTGAGTTCGACATCATCTATGTGACTCGGAAAGTAGTCAAGGGGAAAGCATTAGACGATCACCTGGCAGAGAACCCCGTAGATGGAGAATATGAACCATTGAACACGTATTTTCAGGACGAAGAAGTGTCGTTTATAAGGGAAGACATTACCGAAGCATATGATGGTTGGAGGATGTTTTTCGATGGAGCCTCAAACTTCAAAGGAGTAGGCATTGGAGTGGTTTTGGTATCAGAAACCGGTCAACATTATCCGATATCCGCCAAGCTCAGGTTCCCGTGCATCAACAATATGGCAGAATATAAGGCTTGCATCTTAGGACTTAGGTTGGCCATCGACATGAATATTCAAGAATTGCTGGTAATCGGAGATTCAGATTTGCTAATACATAAGGTACTCGGAGAATGGGCCACCAAGAACGCCAAGATATTGCCATACCACACTCAGGAGCGGCCCAACATCATCTGAAACCTAAAGCAAAGCCTTAATAAGAGGCCTTTATATATATATATATATATATATATATATTATATAATAAATATCATTTTTTTTTAAAATTAGACAAGTGAGGATGTAGAATTAAAAAAAAATAAGAACTTAGTTTTATAAAGCACATAAAATTAAATAAATTTAACGTTGATTGCATCACAACTGAAATGGGAGAACCTATAAAACATACTTCCTCCGTCCCAACTTAAGTGACTCCTTTTTTTTAGTAAGTCCCTTTCTATATTTGGTAACAATTCAACTTTAGATTTTTTTTTACCATTAATGAGATGATTTCTAGCCCACAAATTTTTATAATTTATTTAAGATTACAAGTTTCAAAAGCCTTCCTTTATTTTATAAATTCCATGTCCAGTCAAATACTTCCATATAAATTGGGACGGAGTGATTATAATTAATGTAAGGAAAATAAATAATAAGTTAGATTATTAGATATAGTTGCGTGACTAACTAATGAATAGAGAAATATAATTAAGTAAAAAAGTAAAATAAGATTGACAGAAAACTATTTTAGTTATATTAATTAGATGAAGAAATTGAGTTATTAAAAAATAATATGACAATAAAGAAATAAATTTATCAATAATAAGAGATAATTATATAAATAATATACTACTATATATAGAGAAATAGTAATTTTGGGCCCTTAAATATTTGGGGCCTAAAGAAAATGTTTCACTTGCTTTAGGGTCAGGCCGCCCCTGCATATACTGTCTACAAGACTTGATCAAGAGGTTCACAAAGATAGAGTTCAAACATGTTCTGAGAGTTCAAAACAAGTTCGCAGACGCGCTGATTACCTTGTCTTCCATGATACAACATCCAGACAAGAACTATATTGATCCCATCCCAATGGAAATCTGTAACCAGACAGCTTACTGTGCTCATGTTGAAGAAGAGTCTGATAGAAACCCATAGTTTCACGATATCAAGGAGTATTTGAAGAAATGGGTATACCTAGAAAATGCAACGCACACTTAGAAGCACATGCTTCGTAGATTGGCCAACCATTTATTTCATAGCGGAGGAATTCTGTATAGAAGGACTCCCGACTTAGGACTGTTACGATGCGTCGATGCCAAGGAGGCATCTAGATTGCTTAAATAGATACATGCCGGAACCTGCGGACCTAACATTAATGGGTTTGTTCTAGCCAAGAAGATATTGAGGGCAGGGAATATTTGGATGACTATGAAGACAGACTGCATCAAATATGTACAGAAGTGCCACCAATGTCGGGTATATGCTGATATGATATGGGTGCCACCCAATGAACTCAATGCAACGAGTTCACCCTCCTTTCTCTGCCTAGGGCATGGATTTAATCGGATAGATTAAACCTGCTACTTCCAACAGACACAGATTCATCTTGGTGGCCATAGATTACTTCACAGCGCTTCCTATAAAGTTGTGACTAAGAAGGTCGTAGCGGACTTCATTCGGGATCAAATTGTTTGTTGATTCGTAGTACTAGAGTCAATCATTATTGATAATGTTGCGATATGATGAAAATCATGTGTGAAACATTCAAAATCAAGCAACAGAACTCTACAACATATAGGCCACAAATGAATAAGTCGTAGAAGCCGCCAACAAGAACATCAAGAAGATAATAAGGAAGATGGTGGATAACTACAAGCAGTGGCACGAGAAGCTATAGTTTACTTTGCTCGGGTACCGCACCACAGTCCGTACATCAACTGGGCAACCCTAATTATTGGTCTATGGTACTGAAGCTAGTCTACGGTACTTAAGCCGTCACGTGGTTTTGTATCGTGACAAACTTGGTATCAGAGCACTAGGTTCTAATTCTGTCACGACCAAAAATTCTAACCCGTCGTGATGGCGCCTAACACACAGGCTAGGCAAATCGAAACTTAACATTAAAGAGCCAAAACAACATAAATTATAGAAATAACATAAGTCTGAAACCTCAGTATAATAAAATACTGCAAAAACAAGGTAAATTCCCCAGAAACTAGTAAATACGGAGTCATGAGCTCTCCAACGGAGTACAAGTCTGAAAAACTAAATAATAATACTATTTGAACTGAGACAACAGTACATAAGAAAAGACAAGTCAAAACTGCGGCCAAGAATACAACTCTACCTCGCCTCTCGATGCTCAGTCCTACAAGCAAATCTATTGCTGATAACTGGTCCCCACACTTGAATCTGCACAATTAAGTACTAAGTGTAGTATGAGTACAACTAACCCAATGCACTTAATAAGTATTGTAACTAACCTACTCAATAAGTATCGTAACTAACGTCGGCGAGATAAAAGAAGCTTGAATTATAAATGATACTATTAAGTATTGTAACTAACCTACTCAATAAGTATCGTAACTAACGTCGGCGAGGTAAAAGAAGCTTGAATTATAAATGATACTAGCTATAACCTGTACAATTTCATCATTTTTAACAAGTAAAGAAGCATTTGTGTGTTTATGTGTATAGTTACTCAAATACTCTACTCAGTAAATGTTCAGCATATAGAGATGTTATGCAGTTAAATCAGGTAATTAATCACGGAAATTGCAAGTAAAGATGAAATGCAAAATTCGAACAAGCACTAGCCAGATTTCTTCAACCTTTCCATATCCGAACCAAACCAATGATCAGTTTTTCTCAATATCTGCGTGTACACCATCAAAAGAGAAATATGAGAGGGTGACTATAGGGGGATGGATCCATATCCATATGCAAGCACGACCAATTCAATGTACTACTAGCCCGACGTGGTCACATGCTCAATATCATAATCCGCCTGACGTGGTCACAGGAACAACAACACAATCTGCGCTGCGTGGTCACATGCAAAACAACATAATCTGCCCAGTGTGGTCACAAACATAATAACACAATCCACCCGACGTGGTCACATGCATAGCAACACAATCCGCCCGGCGTGGTCACATGCATAACAATATAATCTGCCTGGCGTGGTCACATGCATAATAACACAATCCGCCCCGTGTGGTCACATGCATAACAACACAATCCGCCCGGCGTGGTCACAAGCATCCAGTCCAAATCATATCACACAGAAGCAAATATACAAGAATACATGTATATGATGAATGAATATCAAATCCCATGCTCCTGTACTGGTACACATGGTATTCTCAAGTGTAGGCATGTGCAAAGTATGCTATCATAACTCAAATCGGCAATTTCACCTGAGAATTAGCATTTATCAAGTTCATTCAGGGATTTAGCCTCTATGCAGCCTCAAATATGGCTCAAATAATTCACAACAAGGTTACAAATATGAGAACCATTATAGTTTAAAGCTTAACAGGTAACTCTAGGCACATCGTACCTAAGCACTACCTCGGAGTTAGCGCATAGGCTCAACCCCCATACATGTGCGCATCCATAGCATGTAGCTATCATAAATAATTCAGGAAACTAGTGCCTCAACCAAGTTTAGATAAGATACTTACCTCAAGCAAACCAAATTACTCTACTAACAAGCCCTTCCCGCGTGTATCAACCTCCGGAAGGCTCAAATCTAGCCAAAATAACGTAATACTATCAATAAAAGCCATAGGACGTGATTCCAAAAGATAAAGCTAATATCTTTAACTTAAGTCAAAAACTCAGCTCAAAAGGTCAACCCCGGGCTCGCACCTCAAAACCTGACAAAATTCACAAATTCCGAACACTCATTCGATTACGAGTCCAACCAGACTAAAATCATCCAATTCCGACCTCAAATTGACCTTCAAACCTCCATTTTTTATTTTTGAAAAGTTTCCACAAAATCCCCCATTTCTTCACTCTAATTCACTGATTAGATGCTAAAATTAAATATGGAATTATGAAATAATAAAAAATCCGAGTAAACAAAACTTATCCCGATCCAAATCATGAAAATCCCCTCGNCCTGGCGTGGTCACATGCATAATAACACAATCCGCCCCGTGTGGTCACATGCATAACAACACAATCCGCCCGGCGTGGTCACAAGCATCCAGTCCAAATCATATCACACAGAAGCAAATATACAAGAATACATGTATATGATGAATGANAAACAACATAATCTGCCCAGTGTGGTCACAAACATAATAACACAATCCACCCGACGTGGTCACATGCATAGCAACACAATCCGCCCGGCGTGGTCACATGCATAACAATATAATCTGCCTGGCGTGGTCACATGAATAATAACACAATCCGCCCCGTGTGGTCACATGCATAACAACACAATCCGCCCGGCGTGGTCACATGCATAACAATATAATCTGCCTGGCGTGGTCACATGAATAATAACACAATCCGCCCCGTGTGGTCACATGCATAACAACACAATCCGCCCGGCGTGGTCACATGCATAACAATATAATCTGCCTGGCGTGGTCACATGAATAATAACACAATCCGCCCCGTGTGGTCACATGCATAACAACACAATCCGCCCGGCGTGGTCACAAGCATCCAGTCCAAATCATATCACACAGAAGCAAATATACAAGAATACATGTATATGATGAATGAATATCAAATCCCATGCTCCTGTACTGGTACACATGGTATTCTCAAGTGTAGGCATGTGCAAAGTATGCTATCATAACTCAAATCGGCAATTTCACCTGAGAATTAGCATTTATCAAGTTCATTCAGGGATTTAGCCTCTATGCAGCCTCAAATATGGCTCAAATAATTCACAACAAGGTTACAAATATGAGAACCATTATAGTTTAAAGCTTAACAGGTAACTCTAGGCACATCGTACCTAAGCACTACCTCGGAGTTAGCGCATAGGCTCAACCCCCATACATGTGCGCATCCATAGCATGTAGCTATCATAAATAATTCAGGAAACTAGTGCCTCAACCAAGTTTAGATAAGATACTTACCTCAAGCAAACCAAATTACTCTACTAACAAGCCCTTCCCGCGTGTATCAACCTCCGGAAGGCTCAAATCTAGCCAAAATAACGTAATACTATCAATAAAAGCCATAGGACGTGATTCCAAAAGATAAAGCTAATATCTTTAACTTAAGTCAAAAACTCAGCTCAAAAGGTCAACCCCGGGCTCGCACCTCAAAACCTGACAAAATTCACAAATTCCGAACACTCATTCGATTACGAGTCCAACCAGACTAAAATCATCCAATTCCGACCTCAAATTGACCTTCAAACCTCCATTTTTTATTTTTGAAAAGTTTCCACAAAATCCCCCATTTCTTCACTCTAATTCACTGATTAGATGCTAAAATTAAATATGGAATTATGAAATAATAAAAAATCCGAGTAAACAAAACTTATCCCGATCCAAATCATGAAAATCCCCTCGAAGATCGCCCAAAACCGAGCTCTATAACTCAAAATATAAATAATACTCTAACCCTCAATTTGGGTTTATAAATATGCCGCTCAGATGTTGCTCTTTGCGAACGCGGAAAATGCCTTGCGTTCGCGAAGCACAAAAGATGTCAGCTGACAAAACCTCCTACATGAACACGATGCCTAGGTCGCGAACACGATGCCTCACAGTGCTACGCCTACGAGAACGCGTCTCGCTGACCGCGAACGCGAAGGCTTAAGGCCTGGTGCCCAAGCCGGCCTCACCCTTCTATGCGAACGCAACACTCTTCTTGCGATCACGATGCACAATCCCCTTTAACCTTCATGAACGCGTCGCCTTCTTCGCGAACGCGAAGAACAAAACCACCTGTAACCTAGTAACATTACGTGAACGCGACCACCATGTCGCGATTGTGATGAAGGATGCACCAAATATCATATCAACAGTTCCTCAAGATCAAAATGAAGCCGAACTTCGTCCGAATCACACCCGAGGCCTCCCGGACCCCATCCAAACATACCAACAAGTCCTAAAATATGATAAGAACTTAGTCGAAGCCTCTAATCACATCAAACAATACTAAAATCACAAATCGCACCCCAATTCAAGCCTAATGAAACTAATGAACTTCCAACTTCTAAAACAAATGTCGAACCATATCAAATTAACTCCGAATGACCTCAACTTTTGCACACTAGTCCCAACTGACACAGCGAACCTATTCCAACTCCCGAAACCAAAATCCGAACTCGATATCAATAAAGTCAGCTCTCGGTCAAACTTCTCAACCTTCAACTTTCCAACTTTCGTCAATTCAAGCAAAAATGACCTACAGACCTCCAAATCAATATCCGAACATACGCCTAAATCCAAAATTACCACACGAAGATATTGGAACCATAAAAACTCCATTGCACAATCGTCGACATAAAAGTCAAACTCCGGTCAATTCTTTTAACTTAAGCTTCCAACCTTGCCCGGAATCAAATCAACCACCCCAACAAGTTGTATAACCGCAAATGAACATATGAGAAGCGATAAATGGGAGAACGAGGCTATAATACACAAAGCAACCACCCGGGTCATTACATTCTTCCCTCTTAAACAAATGTTCATCCTCGAACGGATCAAGAATCATACTTGAAGTCTCAAATAGGTGTGGATATCTACTCCATATCTCCCGCTCGGTCTCCCAAGTAGCCTCCTCGAGTGGCTGGCCTCTCTACTGAACCTTTACTGAAGCTATATTCTTTGATCTCAACTTTCGAACCTGCCGATCTAAAATGGCCATTGGATCCACATCATAAGTCAAGTCCCGATCTAACTGTACCGTGCTGAATTTCAACACAAGGGACATGTCACTATAATACTTCCGGATCATAGAAACATGAAACACTGGTGAACACCCAATAGACTAGGTGGCAATGCAAGCTTGTAGGACACCTCTCCAATCCTCTCAAGTACCTCAAAAGGGCCCATATACCATGGGCTCAACTTTCCCTTCTTCCCGAACCACATCACACCCTTCATGGGAGAAACTCTGAGGAAAACCTTCTCACCCACCATGTAAGCAACATCATGAACCTTCCAATCAGCATAGCTCTTCTACCTAGACTGGCCATATGAAACCGATCCTGAATCAACTTGACTTTCTCTAAGGCATACCAAACCAGATCAGCACCCAATGACCTAGCCTCTCCCAGCTCAAACCAACCAAGTAGAGAACGGAACCGCCTCGCATACAAAGCCTCATAAAGGGCCATCTATATACTCGATTGGTAGCTATTATTATAGGCAAATTCTGCAAGCGGTAGAAACTGATCCCAAGAACCCCTAAAATCCATAACACAAGCGCGTAACATATCCTCTAATATCTGAATGGTGCACTCGGACTGTCCATCCGTCTGGGGGTGGAATGCTCTACTCAACTTAAATCGCATGCCCAACTCTCCCTACACTGCTCTCTAAAACTGCAATGTGAACTTCGTGCCTCGATCAGAAATAATGGACACCAGGAAACGATGAAGTCAAACAATCTCACGAATATAGATTTGAGCCAGCCACTCTGAAGAATAAATAGTCACAACCAGAATGAAATATGCAGACTTAGTCAACCGGTCCACAATCACCCAAATTGGATCAAATTTCTTTAAAGTCCGTGGGAGCCTAACAACAAAATCCACGGTAACACGCTCCCATTTCCCCTCAGGAATCTCAAGTCTCTGAAGCAAACCACCCAGCCTCTAATGCTCGTACTTCACCTACTGACAGTTCAAGCACCAAGCCACATACTATACTATATCTTTCCTCATTCTTCTCTACCAATAGTGCTACCTCAAATACTGATACACTTAGTAGCACCTAGATGAATGGAATACCGCAAACTGTGGGCCTCCTCAAGAATAAACTCACGTAACCCATCCATATTGGGCACACAAATTTGACCCTGCATCCGCGACACCCTGTCATCTCCAATAAAATCCTCTTTGGCATCACTGTGCTGCATCGTGTCCATAAGGACAGGCAAATGGGGGTAGTCATACGGACGCTCTCTGATGCGCTCATACAAAGAAGATCGATAAATCATAAAAGCAAGAACCCGACTAGACTCCGAAATATTTAACCTCACGAACTGATTGGCCAAAGCCTGAACATCTAATGCTAGCGGCCTCTCACCAACTGGAATATATGAAAGTCTACCCATACTCTCAGCCTTCCTACTCAAGGCATCTGCCATTATATTGGCCTTTCAAGGATGACACAAAATACTGATATCATAGTCGTTTAACAGCCTTAACCACATCCGCTGCCTCAAATTTAGATTTTTCTGCTCAAATAAGTGTTGTAAACTCCGGTGATCTGTAAATACCTCACAAGATACATTGTAGAGATAATGTCTCCAAATCCTCAATGCGTAGGCAATGGCTACCAACTCTAGATCATGAATGGGGTAGTTCTTCTCATGGGGCTTCAACTGGCATGAAGAAAAAGCAATCACCCTACCCTCCTGCATCAGGACAAACCTAATACTAATCTGACATGCATCATAATAAACTGTATATGAACCCGCTGCTGAAGGTAAAATTAGAACTGGAGTTGTGGTCAAGGAAGTCTTGAGCTTGTTAATCGTCTGACCACCTGAAGGAGCACCCTTCAGAGTAGATCTGGTCAAAGGTACAACAATAGACGAGAAACCCTCCATGAAACGACAATAATATCCAGGAAAACCAAGAAAATGCCAAATCTCAGTAGCTGAAGACTGTCTGGGCTAACTCTGAACTACCTCAATCTTCTTCGCATCCACCTTGATCCCCCCACTAGACACCACCTGCCGCAAGAACGCCACAGAATCAAGCCAAAACTCACACTTGGAGAATTTAGCATATAGCTTCTTCTCCCTCAAGGTTTGGAGTACAATCCTCAGATGCTGCTCATGCTCCTCCTAGCTGCAGAAGTACACCAGTATATCATCAATGAATACTATGACAAAGGAATCAAGATATGGCCAAAGTACATTGTTCATTAGGTGCATGAAGGGTGCTTGGACATTGGTCAACCCAAGTGACATCACAAGAAACTCATAGTGACCATAGCGAGTCCTGAATACCGTCTTCAGAATATCAGAATCCTGAATCTTCAACTAGTGATACCCAGACCTCAAGTAAATCTTAGAGAACACTCTGGCACCCTGAAGCTAGTCATATAAATCATCAATGTGTGGTAGTGGGTACTTGTTCTTAATTGTAACTTTTTTCAACTGCCTGTAATCAATGCACATCCGCATAGTATCATCATTCTTCTTGATAAATAGAACCGGTGCACCCCAAGGCGATACACTAGGCCTGATGAATCCTTTATCAAGTAGCTTCTGAAGTTGTTCCTTCAATTATTTCAACTCCATTGGGGCCATACGATATGGTGGAATAGAGATGGGCTGAATGTATGGGACCAGATAAATACTAGAATAAATATCCCGATCAGGTGGCACGCCTGACAAGTCAGCAGGGAACATATCTGGAAAGTCTCTCACTACCGGAACAGACTCAATAGTATGAGTATCAGCACCAACATCCCTCACAAAGTCCAAATATTCCAAACATTCCTTCCCAACCATCCATTGAACCTTTAAATATGTAATCACTCTACTGGAAACATAGTCCAGAGAACCCCTCCACTCAACCCTAGGCAATCCCGGCATCGCCAACATCATGGTCTTAGCGTGAAAATCTAGAATAGCGTGACATGGTGACAACCAATCCATGCCTAAAATCACGTCGAAATCAACCATGCTAAGAAGTAAAGATCAACTTGCGTCTCAAATCCCCCAATAGTCACTATACACAATCGGTATACACGGTCCACAATAATAAAATCACCTACCGACGTAGATACATGAATATGCATAACTAAAGAATCACGGGGAATGTCCAAATAACAAACAAAGTAATATGACACATATGAATAAGTATTACCATGGTCAAATAATATTGAAGCATCCCTGTGGCAAGCTGAAACAATACTTGTGATCATGGCATCAGAGGCGACTACCTATGGACTGGCTGGGGTTGCGTAGCAACGGGCCTGACCACCACCTGATCGACCTTCCCCTTTAGGGAGGCCTCGAGCTTATTGGGCCCCACCCCGAGCTGCCTGTGCGAGTGGTGTAGCTGCTGGTGCTGGAATCATAGGCTCAAAGCTCTGTAACCCTACTCTATATTTTGGGGCAATCTTTCTTGATATGACTGAAGTCTCTGCACTCATAGCAACCCCTTCTGACAGGCTGCTGACCCTGATAGCTCGAAGAACTGCCTATGGAAACCTGAGCAGATGGGGCACGACAAGAACTCTGTGCTGACAATGCACTGAATGATGACTCAGCTGGGTGGGCACTGTAGGAACTATGGCTAACTGAAGAGCCACGAGGAACATGGTGAGCTGCTTGAACGGGTTTAGAAGAATGACCTCTGATGTAGTAGGATTGGCCTCCAGATGAGGCACTGTTGAAACCACCTGAACTACGAGGCCTCTTGGCCTCCCGCTCCTCACGTTCCTGCCTGCGAACCAGCTCTAAGGATCTAGCAATATCAACCACCTTGTCAAACCTTGCACTCGTCGTAACCTCCCGGGCCATAATGAAGCGTAATCCATAGTTGAGGCCATCAATGAACCTCCTAATCTTCTCCCTCTCAGTGGGAACCACCCATACCGCGTGACGGGCCAACTCTGAAAATCTCATCTCATATTGAGTCACTGTCATACCCTCATGGTGTAGCTGCTCAAACTGCCTACGCAACTCCTCTCTATGAGACTGTGGGACAAACATCTCTAAGAAGAGAACTGAGAACTCATGCCATATAAGTAGCGCTGCATCGGCTGGCCTGCTCAACTCATAAGCCTGGCACCATCAGTAGGTTACCCCTGTTAGCTGAAAAGTAGTGAATAAAACCCACTAGTGTCCAAAATACCCGCTGTGCAAAGAATACGCTGACTCCGGTCTATAAAATCCTAAGCATCCTACGACTCTGGTCGACTGAACTCTGGAGGCTTAAGACTCCCAAACTGCGCCAGTCTCTTTTGCTCCTCATCACTCATATAGGGACCAACCTTGGCCCTAGCGGCAGCAACCGGCTGAACTGGCAATACACCCGGTGTCTGGAGTCCCTAAGCTATCAGCTCTAGAGTACGGGCAACAGGAGTTTGGGCACCTCCTCCGGCCTGTGAAGTGGCTGGTGCAGCTAGAACTGAAACCGCTATAGCCAAGCTCGTGCACACAGTCAAAAATTTGGCTAAGTCCTCTTGAAGATCTGAGATCACAATAGGCACAACTGGTGCCTGAGCTGGTCCCAACGGCTCAACAATATATGGTATCTACTCCTCAACTGGAGCGACTAGTGGCTCCACAGGTACTGCTCTAAATATAGTACGAGTCGCACCTCAGCCTCTACCGTGGCCCCGGCCTCTTATGGCCCTAGCTGGTGGTATTAGCGGTCATCTTCCTGATTCGATCGCACGTGTCCTCACTATCTGTGGGAGAAGAGAAAAGTCAAGTTCAACTTTCGGAAATAACAAATCCACACGAAAAGAATACATGAAAGTGAAGTATCTTAATAGTTCGGTAGCCTCTCAAAAATAAGTATAGGCATCTCCGAACCAATCCGCAAGACTCTACTAAACTTGCTCATGACTCGTAATACCTATGAACTTAGGGCTCTGATACCAACTTGTCACAAACCAAAATTCTAACTCGTGGTGATGGAGCCAAATACATTGGCTAGGCAAGCCGAAACTTAATAGTAAAGAGCCAAAACAACATAAATTATAGAAATAGCATAAGTCTGAAATCTCAGTGTAACAAAATAATACCAAAATAAGGTAAATACCTCAAAAATTGGTAAATACCGACTCATGAGCTCTACAACGGAGTACAAGTATAAAGAAATAAATAATATGTTTGAACTGAGACAATTGTACATAAGAAAAGACAAGTCAAAACTACAGCCAAGGATGCAGCTCTACCTCGCCTTTCGATGCTCAGTCGAACAAGCAAATCTACTACTGACAACTAGTCCCCACACCTGGATATGTACAATTAAGTGCAGAGTATAGTATGAGTACAACCAACTCAATGTACTCAATAAGTATCATCACTAACATCGGCAAGGTAAAAGAAGCTCTAATTATAAAAGATACTAGCTATAACATGTAAAGTTTCATCATTTTTAACAAGTACAGAACAAGAATGAAATCATGTCATAAAGCACTGGAAGAAGCATCTGTGTGTGTATGTGTACAGTTACTCAAATACTCTGCTCAGTAAATGTTCAACATATAGAGATGTTATGCAGTTAAATCAGGTAATTAATCACGAAAATTGCAAGTAAAGATGAAATGCAAAATCCGAACAAACACTGGCCAGATTTCCTCAACCTTTCCATATCCAAACCAAACCACTAATAGGTTTTCCTCAATATATGCGTGTACACCATCAAGAGAGAAATATGAGAGGGTGACCCTAGGGGGATGGATCCATATCCACAAGCAAGCACGACTAATTCACATGCTATCAGCCATGCGTGGTCATAGGCTCAGTATCAGAATCCGCCCCTGGGGTGTTCACATTCATAACAACATAATCCGCCGTCGTGGTCACAGACATAACAACACAATTCGTCCGGCATAGTCACAGGCATAACAACACAATCCACCCGGCTTGGTCATAGGTATCCAGTCCAAATTATATCACACATAAGCAAATATACAAGAATACATGTATATGATGAATAAATATCACATTTCATTCTCCTGGACTAGTATACATGACATGCTAAAGTGTAGGCATGTGCAAAGTGTGCTATCATAGGTCAAATCGGCGGTTTCATCACATAATTAGTATTTATCAAGTTCATTCAGGGATTTAGCCTTTATGCAACCTTTAAACATGGGACAAATAATTCACAGCAAGGTTACAAATATGAGAAACATTATAACTTAAAGCTTAACAGTCAACTCAAGACATATCGTAGCCTAAGCACTACTCAAGCATGGATAAATACCCCGGTTTTAGCACATGGGATCAAACCTCATGTACGTACCCATAGCACGTAGCTATCACAAATAATTCAGGTAACTAGTGCCTCAACCAAGTTTAGATAAGATACTTACCTCAAGCAAACAAAATCACTCCGCTAACAAGCCTTTCCCGCGTGTATTAGCCTCCAGACGGCTAGAATCTAGCCAAAATAATGTAATAATATCAATAAAAGCCATAGGAAGTAATTCCGAAAGATAAAGCTAAGACCTTTAACTCAAGTAATAAAGTCAACTGAAAAATTCAACCCTGGGCCCGTACCTTGAAACCCGACAAAATTAACAAATTTAGGACACTCATTCGATTACGAGTCCAACCATACCAAAATCATCCAATTTCGACCTCAAATCGACCTTCAAACCTTTATTTTTCATTTTTGAAAAGTTTCCACAAAATCTCCCATTTCTTCACTTTAGTTCACTAATTAGAATGCTAAAAACAAAGATGGAATCATGAAATAATAACAAATCCGAGTAAAAAACACTTACCACGATCCGAATCTTGAAAATCCCCTCTAAAATGGCCCAAACTCGAGCTCTACAACTCAAAATAAGAAATAATACTCTAACCCTCGATTTGGGTTTTGAAATCTGCTGCACAAATGTTCCTTTTCACAAATGCAGAAAATGCCTCGCGTTCACGAAGCACATAAGATGCCAACTGACAAAACCTCCTATGTGAACGTGAAGCCCAGGTCACGAACGCGATGCCTCATAGTGCTACGCCTACGCGAACACATCTCCCTGACTGCGAAACCGAAGGCATAAGTCCTAGTACCCAAGCCAGCCTCACCATTCTACACAAACATATCACTCCTCCCATGATCACGATGCACAACTCATCTTAACCTTCGCGAACGCGTCGCCTTCTTTGCAAACGCGAAGAACAAAACCACCTGCCACCTAGTAACACTATGCGAGCACGACCACCATGTCGCGATCGCGATGGGGGATGCACCATATATCAGATCAGCAGTTCATCAAGACCAAAATGAAGCTGAATCACATCCGAGTCCCCCGGGACCCCATCCAAACATACCAACAGGTCCTAAAACATGATACGACCTTAGTCAAAGCCTCAAATCATATCAAACAATATTGAAATCACGAACCGCACCTCAATTCAAGCCTAATGAAACTAATGAACTTCCAACTTCTAAAACCAATACTGAACCATATCAAATCAACTCTGAATGACTTCAAATTTTGCACACTAGTTCCAAATGACTTAACGGACCTATTTCAACTCTCGGAACTAAAATCCAAACCTAGTATCAATGAAGTCAACTCTCAGTCAAATCTCTCAACCTTCCAAATCTTCAACTTTCCAATTTTCACCAATTTAGGTCAAAATGACCTACGGACCTCCAAATCAATATCCGAACATACGCCTAAGTCTAAAATTACCACATTAAGTTATTTGAACCATCAAAACTCCATTCCAGAGTCATCTACATAAAATTCAAACTCCAATCAATAACTTAAGCTTCCAACCTTGAAACTAAATGTCCCAATTCACTCCGAAATATCTTCGGAACCAAACCAACCACCCCGGTAAGTTATATAACCACAAATGAACATAGAAGAAGTGATAAATTAGGGAATAAGGCTATAATACACAAAATGACTTACCGGGTTGTTACAAATTCGAGTCCTAGAAAGTCTATGGAATCGTGTCTAATAGAGTTCTCTTTATCGATGTGTTGTGCACCACACCCATATCGGGAAGGCTACATGGACATTGTAGGATTGTTTCATCCCTTTATTCTTACTCTATATCGTGCGTTATATCTTGAAGCAAGAAGAAAATTTTCAATCTCTATCGAAATTACGACGAGATTAGCAAAGGAGAATGATAAGCATAATGCTTCAGATTCAAGTAATTAAACTAGCTACTGGAGGGATAGCAAGAAAATGTTGGTGGTCTACAATGTGAATATAAAGGCTATGGTTAGGAATGAAATGAAGAGGGTACGTCCCAAATGGGGAAATCATGGATTGGAATATTAGCTCGAAGCTAATGACATGTCTAAATAAATGTAGGATGAGAATATCATTTCGATATCAAGATTCACAGAAAGTTAGTTCTATAGAAACAAATAAGGACATCTTAATAAGATATGGCCCAAGGATATGTATAAATTTCTTGAGGCAAGGACGTATAGTCACTGTGATGAACACCAAAGGTGAAGGATGAGTAGTGTATGAAATTGCTCAAGTGCATATGACAGAATAAGATAGTCCTGAGTTGACTAAAGAAGTTTGTATTTCAAGATTTTTGTAATCGGGCATCAAAAGCTGATATAGACTTTGTTGGTAAAGGAATATGAGTCATCAAAGCCTATAATAAGAGTTAGTATGACTCATTCAAATGAGGCATGATTGGGGCAGTGAAGGTATGATAATGAGCATATTTTGATAATAAGAGTCTGATGAATACTTGATATGACAGGTTGTAATAATTATCATGTCACATGAGTTAGCAAACGACAAGTGTAGAGTATTAAAATGCATTTTTGAATGATCAAGGTAAGTTGGATGACATAAATTATCAATAACGAGTACATATATACATGTGAACAGTGTAAAAATGCCTAAACAGATAAGTGAAAGACATTCCAAAGAGCAAAGTGTACAAAAGACCTAATATTGGAGGTTAAAAGAGTAACATGGATTGTTTAGAGAGGAAAGCCGTCATGAAAGGACAACACTTAACTTGTGTAGATGATGTATATATCATTTTAACGTTAATATATTTGTGAAAGATAAAGTTTTAAGAGTACGCCCTAGAACTCTCTTAAATATGTCAATAGAGCGGTTAAACGTAGATTGATCAAATGTGTAAAGAGGTTGAATGTGTTGGATGACGTACGAGACTAAATTAATAATTTTGATGGGTTGTAAATATTACATGAATAACTTAAGGCTAAATAGCTGGAGAATAGTAATGATACATTCTATAAGTTGAAAGATTTCAAGTGGGTCAAACATATGTGGTGATATCTCATGCATCTTAAAGGTGTTGGGTTAGGAATTGTGACGACTCGACTGATTGTTTTGAGTATTACAACCCCGTTTCCTCATTTACTGCTCAAATTGGTCTTTACAGTTGTTGTGTGACTTGTCGGGGCAATTGGTTCGGGTCCGGTGAGGTTTTGGAATGAATTGGAACACTAAGTTTCAAGGTTTAAAGCTTAAGTTAAAATAGTGACCGAATATTGACTTATATGTAAACAACCTCAGAATTTAATTTTGATGATTCTAATAGCTCCGTATGGTGATTTTGAACTTAGGAGCGTGTCCGAAAAATTATTTGGAAGTCCGTAGTGGAATTAGGCTTGAAATGCCGAAAGTTAAATTTTTGGGAAGTTTGACCGGGGGGGTTGACTTTTTGATATCGGGGCGGAATCTAATTCTGAAAATTTGAATACCTCCATTATGTAATTTATGACTTGTGTGCAAAATTTGAGGTCAATCGGACGTGAATTGATAGGTTCCGGAGACGTTTGTAGAAACTAGAAATTTCAAAGTTCATTAGGCTTGAATTGGGGTGTAATTCATGGTTTTAGCGTTGTTTGAGGTGATTTGAGTGTTCGACTAAGTCCGTATGATATTTTAAGACTTGTAGGTATATTTGGTTGAAGTCCCTAGGGGCTCGGGTGAGTTCCGGGGGGTTAACAGATCATTTTTGACCTTGGTGAGATTGCTGATATCTGTTGCTGCATTTTTCTGATTTTCTCTTTTGTGTTCGCGAGTGGGCCCTCGCGTTCGCGAAGAGTGTTTTCTGAGTGTGAGGTTTTTTTTTTCTTCGCGTTCGCGAAGGGGAGGACGCGAACGCAAAGGTATGGTCTGTGTGTGCATCGCGAATGTGTGAGAGGTGTCACGTTCGCGAAGAGGAGTGAGGCAATCGGGGACCCCGGGTTCTTGTTCTACGCGTTCGTGAGGTGGCGGTCGCGTTCGCGAAGGTCTGAGCTGGTAAAGCTTCGCATTCGCGAAGCCGTGGTCGCGTTCGCGAAGGGTAAGATTTGCAAAGCTTCGCGTTCGCTAAGCCACGGTCGCGTTCGCGAAGAGTTAAATTTGTGGGCAGTGGAGTTATGCTTCGCGAACGCGAGGGACCTGTCGTGTTCGCGAAGAAGAGAGGCCTGGACAGAAAGTTTAAGTTCAGAAAATGGGACTTCGTCCCATTTTTTATTTTTAACGATTTGGAGCTCGAATTGAGGTGATTTTTGGGTGATTTCAGAGGAAACAATGGGGTAAGTGTTCTTAACTCAATATTGGTTAAATTACCCGAATCCATGATTGTTTTTATCATTTAATTGATAAATTAAGTTGGAAAAGTTTGAAAACCCTCTTAGTTTAAATTGAGGATTTGAAGGCCGAGTTGTGGTCAGATTTGAGTAATTTTGGTATGGTTGGACTCGTGGTTGAATGGGGGTTCAGATTTTGTATTTTTATTGGATTCCGAGATATGGGCCCCACGGGTGCTTTTTGGGGCGCAATTTCGAATTTTTAAAAAATATTAGTATTTTGATATGGAATTAATTCCTATAATTTTTGTGGGCTAAATCACATTATTTTGACTAAATTCGAACCGTTTGGAAGTTGATACACGCATAATGGGATTTTTGAAGAATTGTTTAGCTTGCTCGGCATTGGATTTGGCTTGTTCAAGGTAAGTAACTCTTCTAATCTTGGAGTTGAGGGTATCAACCCTGAATATATGTATTTCGGGAATTTTTGGGAGGTGACACACATGCTAGGTGACGGGCGTGTGGGCGTGAACTATAGAAATTATGACATAATTATTTTTGTGAAAGTTTGTAGTTAAATGATCTTGGCATTTTCCATGCGATTTTATGAGTTAAAGAAATTGAGCTGAAAAGCATATTAAAAATCTTGTTGAGGCTATGTGCCAGTATTATTGGAACCCAAAGAGGTCATATTGTTGTGAAATATTTATTTTAAAATGAAAATTTATACTCAGTATTTTATTGCATATCATATCTCAGTCTCTACTGTTATTTATTGATACATCATATCATCATTTTTGTGCTATTCTCATGACATTGTGACCCCATGAAAGAGAGACTGGAGAGATTGATAACTGAGGGAGGTCGATTGCCTGATTATGAGGATATTTTTAGGATCGAGTTGCACGCCACAGCAGGCCATGTTGACTCTTTATATATATATATATATATATATATATA